>OX439008.1:16905789-17178289 GCA_949316495.1 Amphiduros pacificus | reverse complement strand
TGGATTGACTAAATGTTCATCTGTCATACCGCTGGACTGACAAAATGCTCATCTGTCATACTGCTGGACTAACTAAATGCTCATCTGTCATACTGCTGGACTGACAAAATGCTCATCTGTCATACCGCTGGACTGACAAAATGCTCATATGTAATACTGCTGGACTAACTAAATGCTCATCTGTCATACTGCTGGACTGACTAAATGCTCATCTGTCATACCGCTGGACTGACAAAATGCTCATCTGTTTTACCATTGACTGACTAAATACTCAGCCATACCGCTGGATTGACTAAATACCCAACTGATATATAGGTGACTAAATGCCAGTTTGACATTCCACTGGACTGAATAAATACCCATCTGTTATATATAAGTGGATTGACTAAATTCTCATCTCTCATACCACTTGACTGAATGAATGCCCATCTGTTATATATAAGTGGGCTGACTAAATGCTCATCTCTCATACCACTTGACTGAATGAATGCCCAACTGTTATATATAAGTGGACTGACTAAATTTTCATTTCTCATGCCACTGGACTGACTGAATGTCCATCTGTTATATATAAGTGGACTGACTGAATGCCCATCTGTTATATATAAGTGGACTGACTGAATGCCCATCTGTTATATATAAGTGGACTGACTAAATTCTCATTTCTCATGCCACTGGACTGACTGAATGTCCATCTGTTATATATAAGTGGACTGACTGAATTCTCATCTCTCATGCCACTGGACTGACTGAATGTCCATCTGTTATATATAAGTGGACTGACTAAATTCTCATTTCTCATGCCACTGGACTGACTGAATGTCCATCTGTTATATATAAGTGGACTGACTGAATGCCCATCTGTTATATATAAGTGGACTGACTAAATTCTCATTTCTCATACCACTGGACTGACTGAATGTCCATCTGTTATATATAAGTGGACTGACTAAATTCTCATTTCGCATGCCACTGGACTGACTGAATGTCCATCTGTTATATATAAGTGGACTGACTAAATTCTCATCTCTCATGCCACTGGACTGACTGAATGCCCATCTGTTATATATAAGTGGATTGACTGAATGTCCATCTATTATATATAAGTGGACTGACTAAATTCTCATTTCTCATGCCACTGGACTGACTGAATGTCCATCTGTTATATATAAGTGGACTGACTAAATTCTCATTTCGCATGCCACTGGACTGACTGAATGCCCATCTGTTATATATAAGTGGACTGACTGAATGCCCATCTGTTATATATAAGTGGACTGACTAAATTCTCATTTCTCATGCCACTGGACTGACCGAATGTCCATCTGTTATATATAAGTGGACTGACTGAATTCTCATCTCTCATGCCACTGGACTGACTGAATGTCCATCTGTTATATATAAGTGGACTGACTAAATTCTCATTTCCCATGCCACTGGACTGACTGAATGCCCATCTGTTATATATAAGTGGGCTGACTGATGCTCATCTGTAATTCTTCATCATGGCCATCTGACTCCTGACAGCCCTGAGTATTAAGCTCCTATCACTTTTCAGTACTGAGATAGTGGGGACACTGGGGTACAAAGCCTAAAATCTGCTAAAACAAAGGATAATTTCATGTACAGATATACTCAACAATTTTAGAGTGGATGAGCTATAATACATCCGCTTTCACTCTTACATCCTCATGTAACCTATTTCTTTAAATCCATAGAAAAACAGCATTCCAATATCACATAATATCGAAAACGATCATGGTCCATCTCTGCCAGCCAACACACTTGAGGTTATAATGTGGGGCAAGTGCCTTTTTTTCCACCACTCTATTATTATAGTATTAATAAGTGAAAACATGACTGACATCAACAAATAACTCATACCTCTATATCCGACTGCCAATGTGTCCTTATATGGTGTCAGGTTCCTTAAATGATGAAAATATAACAGTGTGTTACATATGTACATGTGAAATGCAGTCGGTCATTTTAAGTCTTCTCCTTGGGGTATCACAATGCATAAGACCGCTGGTGTGCATGGCTGGTTTGCTTCATGGACCAGTGATTCTAGAACGAGGCTGCTCATCTTTTTAAACACCCATTATGCTGGGGAAAAGGTCATTAATTGGACCTCGGAGTGCAAACATGACTTGACTTCATGATTTATAACATTATCCAATCATGATGTTTCACACATCGCGGACATCTACATCTATAAGTTTACTCGGAAAAATTAATTGGCATCCCGCTCTCCCGTGAAGAGTTCGTTAAATTGTCAAGAAAATGTTTGGTTTGGCAGATTTGTGATGCAGGAACTAAGTGTCAAGGATGTGTGTATGTTTTTCCTGGCAAATTGAAGAAGCAAAAGTGACGCTGATTTCCTGGAAAGGGGGTGGAGATACTTTGAGAATAAGAAAGATTCCGCTAAAAAAAAGATTCCACTAAAACAACAACAACAATACTGAAGCACACAGAAAACTTAAAAACAATATAATCGTTTTCCAGTATTACCCCCCCCCCCCAGGACCCCCCAGCACCCCCACTTGACTTATCTACTCCTGTTCAGCTCATATAAATAGGCATACCTTATGTGCTTATTTGTATATATTTGTTCAAGCAAATCTTTGTCCTAAAAAGACAAAACCAGGTCTTAGCTAAATTTAACATTTTAAAGAATAGAAAACATTGTATTCTTAGCCAATAACACGAACTGTGAGAAGTAATGTGTTACACATTTGAGATATGTATCTTTATGTATCTTTATGCCATGGTTTGATCGTCCAACATTGATGGCTATTTATTACCTGGGTTAATTGCAGATTCTTTGACCTTTGACATAGACTTTATTGATTATTTCAATTTACTTAAAGGAAATATCTTGATATATTTGAACATAAAATGACTTTTAAATGGGAGGAAGCCTAACAGGAACTGAGAAACTGCAAAACTACTCCCCCTGTGAGAATATTAAATCATAAAAGGTAGCAATTAAGAAGGCTTTTAATTATAAAAAAAACTAAGTAATCAAGAATAAAATGGGATTGTATAACACCTGGTCTGATGCATATGAATAGAATAGATTTAGGAAACATTTCATCAAAGATGAAATCTGGCAAGAAATTGAGTGTGTGTTACTCTTTTAGACATTAATTTTTTTATGAACTATTCAAACTTATATGGTAAAAATACTAGGAAATGACCTAGTGGAATAAACATAAACATGCCATTTCGCTTCCCACTGCATCTATCATTTGTTACATCAATGCATTAGGGGCGATCCATTTGATTTTTGTGGGGTGGGGTGGGACAGCAGTACTGGATGAATAAATTTTTTTTCTTTGGTAGGGTGGATGAATAATTTTTTTTTCTGGTGTGGGGTGGGTGAATAAATTTTTTTTCTGGTGTGGGGTGGGTGAATAAATTTTTTTTCTTGTTAACAGATTGTTGCTTCCCCAGACTCTGATCCTTCATTTCAAGCAATCCATATAGAAGATAGAAAAACTGGAAGGAGGTGGATGAATAAATTTTTTTTCTTTGGTAGGGTGGATGAATAATTTTTTTTTCTTTGGTAGGGTGAATGAATAATTTTTTTTTCTGGGATGGGGTGGGTGAATAAATGTTTTTTCCAAAATCTCCCACCCCACCCCACAAAAATCAAATGGATCGCCCCTTACATTGCTTGTTTTCTGCCAGGAATTTATAAATGTGTGTGCTTCTTTTGTGTCATCGGGAGCTGACAAAAAGAGTAAAGTATTTTCATCTAGTATATAGCTTGTTACCTGGTTGACTAAAAGTGTTTATGATAAAAATAGCTTTCCATGAATGATGTCTTTTCAAAACCCTGCATTGTCCCATTTGCACACACAGTTGACTATTGTTTCCTTAATCAGTTCATCGGTTTGTGTAATGTGATGTATTTATGACAACGCCTGTTTGACTCCATCCATTGTTATGCCTCAACAGCAGAGATTTAGCTTCAAAGTTTCAACCCCATAGAATCCTATATTTTGCATTGTATTGTCAAATATAAACTGTAAAGAGGTTCGGATTGGCTCTGTATGTACATTCATATGTTAAAGCTAAATTCATTTTGACACCAAAAGTGAGACATTAAATTATAAAATGTGATTTTGATCAAATGTGATAAAGAGGGATTTTAGCAGGTACAAATAGATTAAATAATAACTATGATGGTCAACTTCAGACCAAAAACCTGCATTGTCCTATTTACACACCAAGTTGACAATTGTTTCCTTAATCAATTCATCGTCTTGTGTATTGTAATGTATTTATAACAAGGCCTGTTTGACTTCATCCATTGTTATGTCTCAACAGCAGAGATTTAGCTTCAAAGTTTCAACCCCATAGAATCTCCTGTAGCAGTGGAGCAATAAGCGCCATTTCTGGACTGACAGGTACTGCTGAATCTGATAGGGATTTTTTTATGACAGTAGTAATGAGTGCCAGGAAGTCATGTAGGAGCCGGGTAGGAAGAGGATCCAGGTCACGTGACTTCACTGCTGCCTTCTTGACAGGCCTAAGGACATCAGCAGATAACAGAAGTGTCAGGGGAGAGAAATCGTTTGTCACAACAACGCCATTGTTCACTGTGCCATCTGGTGGGGAAACAGCGGTATGTGGGAGTCCATTTCACTGTGGATTTTCTCAATCTTACCAAGAGAGAAATGATCAAACTTGTCAGCTTGAGATAAGGAGTCATCAGTAGGAGCATTAGTGTGACCCCTGATTTATGCATGACCGAGTCAATGACCCTAAATGACGTTTAAGGGTAATGCTTGTTGTCCTCTAATAACTTTGTAAAATAGTTAGACTGTGAAGTTTCAAAGTAAGGAATTGTACTTATTTCTTTGAGCATCGTATGTCAATCTGCAGGATTAATCTTTTTATTTTTCTCTCAAGCCTTTTCTCTCAAGAGACCTCTCCTTCTTAATCAGGTCACTCATCCAGGGAGCAGTCTTGCATGCAGATATATATAGATAGATAGATATAAAGGAACATGCTTATTCATAATGGATATTAATTTATCATAATAGTATGTCACTTTTTAGGGCTTCTTTGTCAAGGCTTTTTAGGTCCCTGTATTTTAAAGTGAATCTTGATCAGCTTGTGGTCAGATATATAGTCATTCACTAGGTGGCTCTATAGTCATCCACTAGGTGGCTCCCAAGCAACATATTTCCACTGAAGTGTATTAGCAGATCAAGGGAATTCTCAGGTTTGTGGGTCGGTTTGGCTGGTTTGTTTGCATGAAAACTGTTATCACCTAGAAATACTACTTCATGAGTAAGGCCACGGCGGTTGTCTGCAGTCATAATAAAACTCATAGTACGAGTCCCTATTCCCCCGTGAGGGTTCAAGTCCACAAATGATGAAAAAGTAACCTCTTTACCCCTGATCAACAGGCGGACTTTCATTGCTTTTTGATACGAGGTTGGGTCATTTCATAGGTTAAGAAAGGCAACCCACGAGGATTGATTAAACCCACGCCACCCCCAGTACGTCCAAAACAAGGATTATCTTATGAATCTTTGGTACTTCTGTCTCATATATTCATTGTCGCCCTTAAATCAAGTCATTAAACATATAATCCCGAAGAGGTGGTCACCACAAACAGACAAAGGTCGTTCATTAGTCTCCATACTATTATTACATATATATGACATTGTAAGTTCAGTTAATTAATTCAAATAGTGATACGTGCAGATGTCATAAAAAATCTTGACTGGAATAATAATATAAATAAGAAGAACAACACAAACAACTTTTACATTTCTTTATTGATATGTAACATAAAATAATCACAATATTATGCTATCATCGACAAGATTGATACTCGCAGTTCACAGGGCTTTAAAATATATATAAAAGGAAAGATTTTTGTCATAAAAATAAATCTGGTGCTATTTAAATTATGTTATTTACACGTTCATATAGTAGATATTCCATAAAATTTTCAAAATTATTTTTGAAATTGTTGAAATCACATATAAATATACACGTATTTGAATATCTACACAATTAAAAATATGTGAGAGGATAATTCCTACAATTAAAAAAAATACAAACCTCGGGTTGTATTGCCCGAGTCAGGACAGATTAAACAGTCTGTTCTCTTACTTTCCCTTCTTGCACAATATCGTAAAATGTTTATCGGCATGAGCTGTTATTGTCATGAACAATGTGTGCAGAAAAAACCCCTTAACACATGTCTTAATGACCTCACACAGCTGAAATAGAGCTACATGCATGTGACAGGCAAACACAGGCGACTGTAATTTTACATTAATCAGCTTACAGTTGAGTAATTTAGAACCTACTGAAAACACATGGTGGTTATGGTGAAGATGGATTCTATTCAACTTGCAGGCCTCAGGTGATCGCCGCCTGTCGGCCATGTGAGCAGCAGAAACCTGAGACACTTTGTTCAATCCCGGACAGAAATCTTCACCTCAGAATGAGAATCTTACTGTCTCAGCTTTCCCATCTTCCCCATTCTTAGATAAAAATATAGATTTGTTATGGCACTATTGATACTATCTAATAATAGTTTTGCTAGTTTGAGTTTTGAATTTGAAACAAACAAAGAAACAAACAAACAAAGCCATTTAATAAATAAACTGAATCTGTATTCATTTTTTCTAGCAAAAGTCATCTCCAATTTATGACAGTGACTTCCCGGGTCTCAAGGAAAATGCTCTATCAACTGAGCTCTTAAGCTTTCGGTCAGGTTTAACTCACATTGATTTTGGTCTCAGACATTGTTGGCTCTCACTTTACATTGAATATTTAGTACACCTAATTTTGAATCAGTGGATTTAATCAAAATCAGAAATTAATCAAAACAAATGAAACTACTACCCAGCTAATTTAATCAAATCTTAAAAATCAAAGGATCGTTTGCACATAGTGGGATAAACCCTACTGTATTTTAAATCAGAACTTAAATTAAATGATTAATATAGCTACAAAGATGCCATAACTCCACAATGTGTAAAATCTCGTTTTCACGCTAGCAACCAGCAGCTGACCAGTTTAAAGGTCTGAACAATTCTTGTTTTTATTAATATTTTACTATATTGCAGGATGACCCAACCTACTATTAGTCAGTTAAATATCAAATTATCTGAATAATAACAATTCACTTTACGTTTTAAATGCACATTTAATTAATATAGCTCTAAAGGCTGAACCCAAAGGCGTCAACCCACCCCTGACCCACATTAAGAAGTTTATATATATATATATATATATATATATATATATATATATATATATATATATATATATATATATATATATATATATATATATATATATATATATATATATATATATATATATATATATATATATATATATATATATATATATATATATATATATATATATATATATATATATATATATATATATATATATATATATATATATATATATATATATATATATATATATATATATATATATATATATATATATATATATATATATATATATATATATATATATATATATATATATATATATATATATATATATATATATATATATATATATATATATATATATATATATATATATATATATATATATATATATATATATATATATATATACATATATATATAGCATAAGGAATATATATATATATATATATATATATATATATATATATATATATATATATATATATATATATATATATATATATATATATATATATATATATATATATTCCAGAAGCATTTGCTTTTCTTATAATTAATTGTCTGTTTAATGTTTTTGATATGACACATAATTGGTAATGTTGAAAATCTGAGACTCTAGAATAACATTAAATCTTTAAATGAGACTTTAAAAGAAGTGGAGTATATATATATTCCAGTATATATATATTCCAGAAGAAGGACAAAAATTCGAGGATTAACCTCTTTATTTGCATTTGCTTTTCTTATAATTAATTGTCTGTTTAATGTTTTTGATATGACACATAATTGGTAATGTTGAAAATCTGAGACTCTAGAATAACATTAAATCTTTAAATGAGACTTTAAAAGAAGTTGAGTACGTATTTTTGAAAGATTTCCTTCAAGGAAATCAGATTGCTTTCCTTTTGCTGGAATTTTAACCGCACCTTTTTTCTCAGACTTGTTGTCTTTGTCTTTTTGCGTCTTCTGCTTCCTCTTTTTCTTCTTTTTTAGACTTTCTGTTTCATTGTCCTCATCGGAGCTGGATTCTATTTGGTAATTTTGAAGAAAATCTTCACCTGATGACTGAAGCCAGGGAGGAGATTCTTTCAGGACTTCATAATGACTGAACCGTTTGCCGTCGAAAATGGCGACTATGGCTGCCACATAAGCGAAGACTCCCGCAGCAAGCACAAAGTGTATTGAAGTTCCCCCTATCTTGCACTCGATCGTGACTTTTGGAGTTGTTTTGCTGTTTGCAATAGACAGGGGCCCATCTTGACTCAGAGTTCCTATTGTCCTATCGTCAACCTGCAAGGAACTGTTTGGCATTTTAAGCCAATCTCCGGATAACGATGGCTGAGTCATGTTTAACATTTTGTTGGGATACCGCCAATGTAATGTTTCATTTTCCTTCATCCTGTCCATATGAAGTGCTTTAATCATCTGTGTTTCCGCCGATGTTATCTCAATCGTTTCAGATTCTGAACTTTCCTTTGAATTACACGACGTCAAAAAGTAAATCAAACATCCCACCAGAATGACTGAACCTGAGGAAAACAAAGACAAAAGCATGAATAATAACCATATCTTATCCATATTAAACACTGTTCTAAGAAAATGAAATATGTGTCATATCAAAAACATTAAACAGACAATTAATCTTTTAAAGGGAATTATAGGAAAAACAAATACGAATAAAGAGGTTAATCCTCGTATTCTTGTCCCACTGGGAGAAAAAGCTATATTTTTCTCGGCAGGAACCCACAAATATATGAGCGATTTTGAATAATTATTGTGTTATATATGCGCTTGACTATAAATAGTACTGACATCTGGTGCTGACAACTGGTGTTGATATCTGGTACTGACACCTAGTGTCCAAATATGGGTGTTCGGACCGGTAAATCAAAATTGACAACAACAAAAAAGAAGAAAAAAAGATAAATCGGTACCTGTTCGCTTTAAAATAGGGCCTATTTTTATATGGATTTATCTGCCGCCAGATGGAGTTGGCTGGTAGACCGGCTAAAACAAGACCTCAAACCCTGTGCCGCTTGATTGGTACCTTGGAACACCAGCGCAAAACTGTATTTAAAATGGATGATAAGACTTATTATTACCTGCCATGCCCAGCGTGATATAGAGAGCACGGATAATGGGTTTGATGTCTTCCGATATGAAGCTGTTGATTCTAGCAAGGATCATGAGAAGGCAGGCAAGAAGGCCAGCCGCCGCTAGGATCTCAATCACACCCACTACCATCACCCACGACGAGTCTGCAACACAAATATCATCAACAAATTTAGGTTGGATTTGTTTGTATTATAGACTTCTTCAACACTGTTTTTTGCTCTTTCAGGTCAGATAGAAACCTGACTCAATACCATACTCTTTTTTATTCTCGAAGAGTGACCAGGGATATTTTTTTGTTTTATCACTGATAGCCCAAACATGGCCTTTGGTTACCAGTCATGGACCACTGGCTGGAATGGAAAACAATTTTGTAGCAGATATCCACCGTTCTCAACCATGCAGCATAACCAAGGTCCTTTTCCCAACCGGGATCCGGCCTATGAGGGTTCCAATCCAACATCTTAATTCTACCATTTCTTTAGTTTTTAGCTCTGCTGATATCTTGAAGTCGCAGAGCTTTAGGAGTTGGGAAATGTCTGTCCGTCCCTCTGTTGCTCCGTCTGTCTGTCCGTCCGTCAACATTTAAAAAAAAATCTTCTTCTCCAAAACTACCAGTAATATATGTTTCACATTTTATACAGAGGTGGATAGAGAGGTGAAGATTCCTTTAAATCTTAGTGGTATCAACATTGACCGTAGTACAGTGACCTCGAGGTCACAAATTTTGTAATAGAGCACATCTCAGCAATCACTTATAAGAACTAAAACTAAAACTTGATATACAGAAATGTCTTAGGTCATAGCCATGCCTCATCATACTTTTACCTTGACATCTTGACCTTGATTCCAAAATTCATCAAAACATCTCAACCATTAAAAGTGAATAAAAAGTACAGCTGAAAGTCGTTCATATGTTACACTGTGTTGAACACCATATACATTTTTTCCAGATTTGACCTTTGACCCTGATGCTGTGACCTTGACCCTTGAATCAATTGTCACAAGCTACGGTTGGACTGGAACCCTATTGGTGCTGGACAGTAATCGCAGCATAGCTGAGTAGTATGACGTAATACCATTGTTCTACACCAATTCTAAGCAAATCCGGGTGATTCTGTTACAGCCGACGACAACTGACCTGCGGACGATAACAGAGTTGCGTTTCAGTTTATCAAATAATTAGAAAGTGGAACCACAGCTCTGTTGTCGTCCGCAGCTCTGTTGTCGTCGGCTGCATATAACGACTTTTTGACTTGTCACCAAATGCTTCAAAATCGTTTCATAAACATCACAAAACTATACAAATTTCGTTGTAGTTGAGTGTGGGACAGTTTTTAGGATATGATGTTTTTAAATTTATAGTAAATCTTTAACATTTTAAGGATATTTTTGAGCCTCCAAGTCTGGATTACTCATCGTAATGCAGTCTGGGCCACCTTCCTTTGTTAAAATTGGGTAAAATCTCGTTAAAATGCAGATCCAGATGATCATATACTAGTATAGCCAAGGACAACTGACCTGCGGACGACAACAGAGCTGTGGTTCAATTTTCAAGGCATAAAAAGTATATCTGTACTCTCGAAAACATTCACATCAGGTCATTCTCTGACACCTGCATGTGCCAACAAGGTAAAATGGTGTGATAATATCGGCCATCAATTGATAAACTGAAACGCAGGTCTATTGTCACTGTTTATCTCATTTGAAAAATCAATGTTTGAATCATCAGGACTATATGCCCGTTGTGTCATTACAATATCATTCAATTTGTTCAAGTGAGAGAAATTGGAGAAATGGTGATTTTACGGCCCTTTCAGCAACTATGGCCATATCAGGTCGACTTTCAAGCCTTTTAACCAGTGTGAAAGTAACACTGTCGGCAGTGGGAGTCGAACCCACCACCCACCACCTCCCGTCCTCCACTTATATAACCATTAAAGGCACAGACCCTACACTCTCCACAGAAATTTATGTATGGAAAATTTGATAGGTCAACACATTTGATCGCAAAGCTTGGGGGATACACATTCATATTATATGAAAACCTCATTTCATGAATACTTAAACTAAATGCATTTCTTTGAAAGACAAGTGTAAAGTTGGCAGTGTTGTGTTTATCAAACATACACACCAAGGGTGCGATATCACTCGCTTCGCCGACTTTCTTTGTCTGGTGTCTTTGCCTGCTTTCAGTACCAGTCCAGATAAAGACAAATATACATGCTATTTGTCTAGACAAAACATAATTCACTTCACTCTTTAATCTAATGTCTTATCATGTTGAGCTCATATACTACCTGAAGAGAATCAAAATGGTATTTTGAAGGTCAGTGTATGGTCAGTGGGTCTGACCGATAATTTACATGTAAATTTACTTGCGTTGTTTTTTTTAGTTTCTGGCTCAGACCACTATTTTTCTTACTGATGTTGCCATTTAGTTCAAATTCTCATTTTAATCGCCATTCATTCACAGTCATAATAACAAAGGGACCTCTCATAAAAGTAAGTTCACATAGCAATATCCCTATCATGATAAGACCTTGAGTTCATACACTCATTTCCTTCAGCAGGGTTTAGTCAGTGTATGGAATTTAACTTTAAAATAAAAAGAATGATTAGAGCTAAGTTATACAGATTGGTATACTCACTCTCAAAAATGTTGTGTTGCGCTAGAAGGAGACAGTCATATTATAGGTGAAATAAACTGATTGAAATAAAATGACATGTTAATCAACATTTTGTACTACTATGAGCAAAGCTTGCATGCCCACAAAGTCCCATCAGGCGTGATAATTTTTATCACACCAGGTGGCAGCATGGTCCACTCAAGCAGAGGGAATGGGATTCTCTCCAGCAATCAAAACTTCCCCACTCAATAGGTCATATTACCTTGGACGTTGTTGAATGATGCACATCTGTCTCCACATACTCTACTCCACAGTCCTCTCCACTGATATGTATCAACATTCACCTCATTTTTGACTTTAGCATATCGAATCTGCCACCAAGGTGTGGCTATCCCAACAGCAAGGCACACTATAGACACAAAGATGAACGTCCCACACCATGCCGGGAGGCACTGCATCATACACGTGATTCTGAAATAAAATTAGAAGAAATAAAAGAAGATACAAATCAAATGTTTATCTTTCTAACAGTGCATTTGCCGTACATCATATTTGTTTGAAACATTCAATAGGAATGTGCACCTCCAGCAGAATTCTTTGATTTGAATACATCGAAAAAGATTGTAACCTGTAGTCACAAAATTTGCCTCTGTGGCTAAGGTATTATTAATGCAATAAATGCATCCATAGAGAAATTCATTGATCCCCAAAACTGCCAACTCAACCAAGATGTATTTTTTTGTATGGCGCTCTTAGAGCAATAATAAATATATGTAATAATATAGACCCTATTAAAAAAATGCATATATAGTGATCGGAGACGACGAAGGCTAATGTGAATACGTCAGAGATTTCTGTGCACACGTCATTCTGTGATGCATTCGATTAGTACTCACGCGTAGCGAGCTTGGGACGGTGGCGCTCCCAACCATACATATTTCTTTCAAGAGCAGTATGTCTTTTGGGAGTTCCGGATTTGATTTTCATAATCAAAGGCATCTTCAGCAGATGACATTTGGCGAGATCTACGGCCAGGTCATTAGATATTTGGGGGATGAAATATAAATATCATTTTCAAAAAGAAAATTACACACAAATTCTTTTTTCAAAAAAAGACATTCTTGTTAAATAATGTTTTTCAAAATCAATAAACTTTTGTTTGTTTTAGGCCCCATAAGTTGGCAGAAAAATCCTTTGGAAAGGGATGGTTAATTAAAGTTAGTTAAAATGAAACATAAATCAAAGATTGTCATAAAGCGTACCTGGGACATGTATCCACAAGGATATCTCAAATATAAGTTGTATATTCCTTAGCGTACATCCAAAGATAGCATTTCCCAAATATTGCCTGCAATAAGTATATCTTACACCGAATAAATGACTGACTAAATAAAGGGAAGCTTCGATAGCTTTATAGACGCCTGTATTAAGTGGGGAGTTCATATCCACTGAAGCATTAGGTGTCAAATACACTGCGCACATCTTAAGGTGCAGATGATGCTTATCATACGATGGAGATTGAACGACTTGCAAAGCTACCAAACTTGCAAAGCTACCAAAGTCATGCATAGTGAGGGAAAAAACAAACAACCTTGTATCCGTTATTTAATAAAACTTTAGAAGTAAGAGAAATATGAATGAATTTGAAACGAGCAGAAATCATCAGTAAGAAATCTGTTCTTAAAATAAAAAGTATTGACCAGTTCCTATTTTTAAGAGATCCTGTATTTAAACTTAGTTTTAATTGAAGGCAAGGGCCTCAGCTCCATCAACCTATAGAAATAACAAACTCAGGTCAGCTTGACCTTCTTAATCATTTAATCCCACTGGCTGGGTGACCAATGACATTAAACTCTGTGTGTTTGACAATGATGGGCCCCTCTTTTGTCTAACACAGGCCATGTTGAGTTCATTTTTTGTAACAGGGATGGTCTGTTTTTTTGTATCCACTGCTGACAGGAAGTGGGTGTCAAAAAGGGACTGTCTCTGTTAATTTGTGATCGGTACGATCATGGCGAATGTGTATTCATTTCCTGTGGTTTGTGATTCGGCTTTTTTGTGTGGTCAATATGGTCCTAGCAACTGACGCCAATGTGAAGTGTTCATCAGTAAGAAATATGTTCTTGAAATAAAAAGTATTGACCATTTCTTTGTCATGGCTGATTGTTGTACATTATTTATTTGCTGATAGTTAATAGTTTGTTTGTTTGTTTGTTTGGGGTTTTACATCACTTTCAACATTATTTCAGTTATTTCGTGATGAGACCTACTTGTAGCAGATATAGTGCTGCCTCACTGAATTGTCATGTCGCAGGTCCTTGACATGACAACCCACCCGGTCACAGATTTACAAGGACAATGGGTTAACCCTTTAGGCACGGGCCTCAGCTCATGTAGGAAATTGTGTCATGAGTTCAAACTCGGCATGGCCGGGGTTCGAACCCACGACCTTTGGATCACCACAGAGGAACTGGTGCTAATAAGCTGGCGCCCTAACCAACTGCGCCACGGCCCGTGGCCCCTGATAGTTAATAGATACAAATATGACAGTTGTATATTTACATTTGCAATAATATTAAGATATGGTTTAAAGAAAATGTGATAATTCTATCAACTTCAGCCATTTTATGGTCAATATTTCATTTTGACAGCTCATCTCACATGTCTTTCTTTCCACTCAATTCTGAGCGCATCAATACATTTTTAAAAGAGGTAAACAAAGAAAAAAAAAAGTGTTATACAAACAAAGCAGAATTTCAAAACGAGATCATCGTGTTCGTCCATTGTTGCATAACATTTTCACATTAAATTGCTTGGAAATGCTTCCCAATCGATAGAACAAGGAATTTTAAGTAAGTTTGTTCAAATTTGGTGTAAATCGGACAATTAGAACAAAAATTCTGATCGGTGATTCGTGGTAGCGCCTGAGCGATATTAGTTTGTTGTGATTTTTGTTTTGTTTGTTGTGATTTTTGTTTTGTTTGTTGTAATTTTTGTTTTGTTTGTTGTAACTTATGTTTGTTTGTTGTAATTTTTGTTTTGTTTGTTGTAATTTTTGTTTTGTTTGTTGTAATTTTTGGTTTGTTTTGTATTTTTTCCCATCCGTGTTACATGTGGAGCATCACTTTTTCTTGTTGGACTTGGGTATTACATACAACATGCACAATCTCAAGCCCAACTCTCATTTTTACCCCATGATTTCCGATTTCCACAGTGCGATCGCGGATTTCCATCTTGTTTTTTTAATGATGATGAGATTTTAGAGAGTTTTTTGTGCGATTTTAATTGTGCAGTTCCGGTGTGCTGTTTTCATTGGGGCAGTATGGCAACCCGCAATCAGCCTATGTTGTTTTTCCCCATTAAAAGGACTGAAAGGACACACCGGAACTGTACAACTTTACCGGAACCAGAACTTTACAACTCCTCCAGTTCCCAAAATCCCCCCTAGCCACAGACCCCTGGGGGGGGGGGCTTCAGCCAGCCCCGAAAGCCCCCCGCCTGGAATCGCCACTGTCAGTTTGATCATGAAATGAATAGAAAGACTAGTATGGATGTTATAAACTAATTGAAATAAAATGACATGTTGATGAACATTTTTATCACAATGAGCAAAGTTCCTCTAAGTTCCCCCGTGCGTAACAGGTTTTAACTCAGCAGGTGGCAGCATTGCAAAATCTTTACATCTCGAGGTGATGCGTTTTTCAAATAATATTTGCACCCAATTAGAGCTTGCGTCGTGAATCAGTAGAGTGTTTAATATCATTAAAACATTACAAATTGTTTTTTTTTTGTATTGACTTTATTTTTGTCAATACAACTCGCTTGGGTTGTGAGCATGGGTCTGAGTGCTTAGTAACTTTAAGAATGATCATGTAGTTTCAATTCCTGTTTGTTTGTTGTTGTTTTTTTCTCGGCTCAGAAATAAGAATGATCATGTAGTTTCAATTCCTGTTTGTTGTTGTTTTTTTCTAAGCTCAGAAATCGATAACTCCATGTTTTATCTAATAATCCTACTTCACAATGTGTCTACATCTATAAGTTTACTCGGGAAAACCAATTGGCATCTAACTGAGAATGTGATCGTGTAGATGTAGATCATGTATTAACTAAAAACAAAATGAACGACGATTCCAACTCAACTCATCTGAGGGTAAGAAAGGATAAATAAAATAACCTGTGACTGTTTCGTATAACTTCCCGTTTGAACTTTTTAATTGTATGCCCTGAGCGTCCGTGCATTGAGGAGGGGGCCTGAGACTCAGTCAAAAGAATCTTGAACCATTTAAAGGCCGATTGCGGGTCGCCATACTGCCCCATTGAAAACAACACGCCGGAACTGCACAATTACAATCGGAAGTGCACAAAAAACTCTCTAAAATCTAATCATTAAAAAAAAAACAAGATGGTAACCCGCAATCGGCCTCATTTAACAACAATTATTTTTGTGACGTCCCAACCATTTAACATATACAAACAGCTCAGCACTGCTTGAAATACTGTTTTATGGCATAAAACAGTATTTTATGGCTTTCATGTTTTATGGCTTCTAGCACTCGACTCAATGTCAGCTAGTTTTGTGACGTCCCTGCCATTATTTAACACGTGAGATGAGGAAGAAAAAAATATTACATCAACATTGCCAGAGATAGAACTAAACTGTTTTATGATTAATGGTTCATGTATGAATGTCTATTTGCTCTATGAGATCATAGAGAAAAAATAAAATTATACTTTCTCTAGATAGAGACTATAAAGACATGTGGTATCAGGACTTCACTCACCTGGTATATCTTGCACTCTGTTCGATTTTTCAGCCTGTTGTAATTAAGGACTTCTATTTACAGCGTGTATTTGTTCTACCTGTGTATGTGACTCCAGAATTGACCACAACTTTCATTCATCCTTACGCTTGTGATGTATAAATAAATAAACCGGGACTGTACATGCTGTCTGGTAACAGTCTCACCATGCTCACCCGACCCAAATAATGATCTGGTGGGGGATTGAGGTAGCGCCCAATTGAGCGTCACAATTGCAATTAATAGCTCAGCACAGGATGGTAACGTGCTTAGGCGATCATTTCAAAGGATGGATAATCCACGTACCTTTACTATCGCACTACTCTGCATTGCATCTGTTATATTGCGAGTTGTTCAATCTTCTTACTATCTCTGCCGTCATTGCCCTGTATTTGATATAATATGAAACGTGGAATTCCCGGAGTCATAAATATTCGTCTTGCTCACCAAAATATCACCCATTCTGAATTGACCTACATCAGGTCAAAAGTTGTCCCATTAACTGACCAGTCAGTACAGCTGTCAGTCCAAGGCAGAAACTGATCGAATGATCATTTATTCTTTCACCAATCAGTTCCCAGCCACATTTTAAAAAAATAAAAAATCCTTACCTGTGGCCGATCCTGTGCGCACTTTAGTATCTATGGAGGCAGGGACTGATATGATAGAAAAGTCCTGTTATGGATCAGGGGCTCACCACTAATATTTTTTTGGATTTTCACATTTCATGTTTGCAATTGGCCTCTTGTGAAAAGGAGACCTTTTTAAATGATTTTAAAGATTAACTGGCAAAAATAATCGGATATTCATTTCTGTTGTCTTTCACCAGGTACCGGGAAATTATTTTGCCAGCCAGCTAGCTTGTGTCATAAAATGGTAGATACTAACCAGTTTGTCATGGCCAATGCCTGGTGATCTCATGGTTTTTTGGTTTATGTTATTTCTCGACATTTTTGGGACATAATATTTGAAATTTAAAAGAATGTTATAGATTACTAAATGTACTAAAAATGAACTTGAATGAACAACAGCCTTCTCTCTGAAATTCAATGTAAAGATCCAAGACAAGGAAGATATTTCAAATTTTATAGAATTTTGTCAAACTCCGAAACAATGGCGAAACGATGCTGAGATCAAGAAAAACATTTTTTCTTACAAGCCTTGTGTTTGATGATAAAATTAAAAGGAATGAGCCGTCACTGAAATATGATGGACAGCTAGTCCTTGGTGTTCTTAGAAACAGTGGATCTTAAGTATTTTCATGATAATATTGTTACCAGCAACAATATTATGCAAGTACAGCTTGGGGAGGACTATAAATAAAAATGAAGCCGTTTACCAGCAACAATATTATGCAAGTACTTAAGTGTTGAGCATTATGTAATATTATGTACAGATTTTCTGTAAAAAAAAAAGATTCAGCAATATTTTAATGAAATTCAGGAGTATTACATCTGTTCAATTGATCTATTTTCTACAAATGAGATTTTACCAGCTAGATATGTCCATCGATTTATCACCATGAACATATTTTACAAGGCAGATAAAGGAAAGATTTAAACTGCCAGCTGGCAAAATTTCCCAGCTAGCTGCTGAGCGGTAACTCTACTTGCCAGCTAGGGCACATATGGGTGAATATCAGATATTTTGCATAACAGATGGATGGTGGGCCTCTGATGACTTTTGGTGCTCATTATCCGTGACATATAGGCTATAATTGCTGAACGGCTTCCACGAAAATCGTTTGACAATTTTACTTTTTTTATCAGACTTTTTCCCCGAAAAATGTTTGTATATTGTTATGATTTCTAGAATACATGTGAAAATACTAATGTACTAAGAAAAATACTACTTTTTATCTGCAAGTATTGTTTTGACATCATTTAGCATTCTCATTTAATCCAGCTGCTAGCTGCATACTGGGTGTGCTGTGTGAGAGGCCTATACACGCCAGCTGACATGCCAGTGTATGAGAGGAAAGTGTTTATCCTACCTGTGCAAACAGAGATATTTAAACAGAGATTGGAAACAGCAGGTCAGCCACTAGGTGTCAGCGCGGTGCACCATCCAACTCAGACATGCAACGGTTGCAGATCAGCGAGAAATAGTTTTGCATTTATCACATAAATTCTTCCATTCTTGATTTCATTGATGTACGATTAACATAGATATGTGATAAGAAATTCTCGTCATAATTTCTTGCAAAAAGACATATTTGTACAAGTCCACGTGGACCTTGGTCCTTGTTATAAGGCTACATGTAGTATTTACCGTGGTGGCAGTGGCGCCACCACGAGATCGGTTCACCTGAGCCATAATGCAGAACTTCAGCTTGTTTCCAATCTCCAAAAGTACCGAGATTGAATTCATGATACAATTTCACACATGAGCTGAGGCCCGTACCTAAAGGGTTAGCCCGTTTTCCTTGTAAATCTGTGACAGGATGGATTGTTATGTCAAGGACTTGCGACATGTCAATTCAGCATGTTCAGTGAGGCAGCTATATCTGAGAGCAATAATAAATAGTTATATTGCTCTCAGGCTATATCTGCTAAAAGTGGGCCACAAAATGACTGGAATAATGTTGAAAGTGATGTAATTCTCCAAACAACCAAACACACTGGATGGTATCAAGTGTGTCGACAGGTTCTGACCAAAATATATTCTATGACAACAGTATGGAGTCTCTAAATGTTGTGAAGTGGTGAAGTGGTGTTTTTACCACGAGCTGTCTGTAAACCAAATTATAAAAATAGATTTGATCTCAGCCATGTGTCTATTTATATCATTACTATATATATATATATATATATATATATATATATATATATATATATATATATATATATATATATATATATATATATATATATATATATATATATATAAACTAAGCACATGAAAGCTCTTGCACCACATTTATGTCAATCTAATGTTTAAAATCAGATTAAAAATACTTATGTATATCCTAAAATTTAAAGGATATGATCCATTTATTGATAAGATAGCAAAGCATTTTCAAAAAGTGAAATTATGCCTTTTAAAAATATTTATTTGATGGAGTTGAAAATTGTGTTCCAAGAGAAATAAGAAGACAAATGGTGGTTCAGTGGTGGAACACCCTGTGAATAATATCATTCCCCAGGAAACTTACAAAATGTTGTGCCCCCTGGTGTTTAATTGCTCATAATATTTGCAAAGAACTACAAGGCATTGTCACACCCCACTTAGCACAGGATTACAGTATTGTATAGGACACTATTGATTTCCATCATTCCCTCAATTGGATCACAGGATTTCTGGATTTTTGTACAAAAAGTGATCTCAGATTTGGGCAGAAATATTAATTAAGGTAAGGCCAGGCTAAGTTTTGGAACACTGAATTTAAGGATGGAATAGATCAGAAATATCCACACCCCAAGTTCATAAAAGTAAAATTGATAACTATATACATGGAATAAAAAATGATCTCATCCAAGGTTGTGATTTAAGCTTTCATCCGTTTAGTTGTACATGATTAAAGGTAGAATTGACATTGCATTGATCATACAATTTCGACACTATCTTCGCTTTTTAGATTCCTATGGTTTTTACGACCCTTTCAGCAACAATGGCCATATCAGGTCGAATTTTGAGCCTTTTACCCAGTGTGAAATTAACACTGCCGACAGTGGGAGTCAAACCCACCACCTCCCGTCCTCCACTTATTTAACCAACAAAGACACAGATCCTACACTCTACCAACTATGCTAGCTAGTGGTGCCGATTCTCTAAATGTTGTAAATACCCCAAAATCATACACCTGTGAAAGAAAAACATATGCTGGGAGTTAGAGGGAACATTCGTATTATTGCAGCTAGATCTTACAGCTTTCTTCCACGTTTTTGTTTATAGTCTGTAAATTCAACAGTCTATACACACACACAAAAAATACAAAGAGCACCAAGCATAAGTATAGTCTGGTACAGCGCCATATAATTGTTTTTATCATATAGTATAAATACATATAAGAGAAAATGTGATACCTGGATGTCTTGGACGAAAATCACTTCAGTTGAAATGGACCTCTTCGATATATTGCATTACATTAATTCCTCGAAGATTGTTAAAAAATGAAATAGCGTGATTGAGTTAACGTGAATAGACTTGTAGAAGATTATGACGTACCCTGATTAACGTAAGTAATCGATCATATCTAGTTATACATGATCGACTACCTACAGATTCAAAACAGATTAATTAATTATGACGATTTATCGTGTATATAATGACTTATATTCTACATCTAAATCTATAAGTTTACTCGGCATCCCGCCAATCTAGATCTAGATTTTTTCTTTGATCAATATTTTTTTTCAAACAATATTTTTTTTCTTTTATCAATATTATTTTTTTCTTTCATCTATATAATTTTTCTTTTGTAAATATTTTTTTCTGTTATCAATATGTTTTTCTCTCTTATCAATAATATTTTTTTCTCTTTAATCAAAATTATTTTTAACACATGCGACACAGACATTTTCAAAGCGCAAATTGGATACAATTTTTTTTTATAAAAGACTTTCTTGTTAACGTTGTTTTCAGATCTGACAACAACGATCATAACTTATTCTGCTTTCTGTAACATGTTTCTTAAATCCTTTAATGATCAATATAAATTAATACCGAGACATTTAAAATATTTAAATATATCTGATTAATACAAATAATTTGTCCCAAATTATCAAAGTGTATGGTTCATTCAATAACAATCGTAAAAAGGGTTTGATAAACTTGTCATATTTATATAAGACGAGAAAACATTACCTTTGAACCTCTTACGCTTGCAGTAGATTGGATATCCCAACTGATTTTGTTGGAGGCCCTGTTATAATGTATCTTCACCATGTATGCAATAAATCTGAATTGTGAAGTTCATTTACATTTTATGACCCGACAAAAATACTGCAAGCACCTTACGGCCTCGTGGTAATCCGCTTATTACATCACAAGTGTCTTTTGTAATCTTCATATGTTTCTCTTCTTATCTAAATATGTAATATTCAAGTATAGACCTTCGTTCCATATGCGTTGTTGAAGGCCCTGTTATTGTCAGGGCCGTGTTCAGAATTGAACAGAAAACGGTTTCATGAATTTTCTGTACTGGAAACCAAAGATGTCTCTGTAAAAACAAAACCGAATATTTGTTTGCTATAAAATAATTTTCTTAACAACGCACATATCGACCTGACATGAGGGTCGCAAAACACCATTTCATTTCAACGTTTTCATTCTCTTTTTAAGATTTTCCATTTGTTTGCCACATATAGTTAGAGCGGGTGGCTGGGCAACTGAAAGAATTGGAAAGAATTACATTGGTTTCCTGTTAAAATCAGGGTTCAATTAGTTGTTGATAAGTAGCAAACGATCAAAAGATTTGCAGATTCAAAACCTTTACTTATTATCAGGAGACTGTCTTGAATTAATGCATCAAAATGAACGATTTGGTTTGGTTTGGAATCGCTTATATAAAAACATACAAACGTGCACTTTCAGTCCGAGACCTATTAAGATCACTGGCAAATCTAAAATGAGCTCTTCTTTTCTTCTTTTCAATAATTTAAGCCAGATATCCAATAAAGAATTTAGCATCTTAAGCGTAGGAGAGAAAGGGGGCGCAATGATGTGAGTCCCGGCCTGTCAATCTTTGAGATTCATATTAAATGTCAGTCTCACCTTCCACAAACTGGGGCAGCTATAAGCAACCATAGAAAAGGATATTCACGGCGATCATTCATATTACTGAGAAACATTACTGAGAAACACTCACTCACTCAATCACAATTTTACTCACAATTTTACTCACAATTTTACTCACAATTTTACTCACAATTTTACTCACAATTTTACTCACAGTTTCACTCACAATTTCACTCACAATTTCACACGTGAGCTGAGGCCCGTGCCTAAAGGGATAAACCTGTTGTCCTTGTAAATCTGTGACCGGGTGGGTTGTCATGTCCAGGACCTGCCACATGACAATTTTGTGAGGCCGCACTATATCTGCTACAAGTTGGTCTCATCAAGAAATGACTGAACTAATGCTGAAAGTGATAATAAACCATAAACAAACCAAACCAAACCAATCAGCCGAGATATAGAGAGACGATCTCATGCCAGAAATGTTATATATGTGGGTATACTTAAAAATATAAGCTAAAAATGATCTGGAAAGAAATTAAGAACATATGGAAGCAAAATAATTAACTTCTTGATAGATATCTTGCATCTTTGGATGTATATATACTCTTAATGGTCGGTCTAAAAGTTTAAACAACGAAATATGACCTCGCGAGAGACAGAGGTAAATTTAAATGAAAAAAGAGATGTATTAACCACACTAACGACAGAATGATTTTTGACGAATAAAAATGGTGCTAATAATGATAAGTAAACCTCTTTTCTGCATTACGGGAATTGATTAAAAAAATATAGCACTTTTATTATGTACATTATTAGTGCTTTTATTATGTACATTATTAGTACTTTTATTATGTACATTATTAGTACTTTTATTATGTACATTATTAGTACTTTTATTTAGTACATTATTAGTACTTTTATTATGTACATTATTAGTACTTTTATTTAGTACATTATTAGTACTTTTATTATGTACATTATTAGTACTTTTATTTAGTACATTATTAGTACTTTTATTATGTACATTATTAGTACTTTTATTATGTACATTATTAGTACTTTTATTTAGTACATTATTAGTACATTATTATGTACATTATTAGTACTTTTATTATGTACATTATGATACATTATTATGTACATTATTAGTACTTTTATTATGTACATTATTAGTACTTTTATTATGTACATTATTAGTACTTTTATGTACATTATTAGTACTTTTATGTACATTATTAGTACATTATTATGTACATCTGATGTGATATTATGCATTCTATAGCTAGTTTTCATTTCATTGATTATTGGTGTTTCATGAGAGAAAACCTTGAAATGTTTGGACACAAAAGCGCATGTGGTGAACACGGCTGGGTGCTTCTATCCCGAGGACGACTCCCAGGACTTCATTGATCAACACCCAAATAGCACAAATATTCAACACAGGCGGGTCCAGGTCACAGGAGACGTGGGGTCTAGGTTTTATGAAGAAAAGTTGAATATTTTCCGATACATGTTTACTATCAGCCCGTGTTCTTGGTTTATATTTTGATTCTGTTGAAATGTCCTGGCCCGAACGACATTGGGGTGACACATGTGGTGTAGAAAGTTTATGAATCGAATTAATAACACGTGCTAAAAATGTTAAAATATTTACCGATTAACTTTTTGGTTTTATATTTTAATCAAATTTTGATCTGTGCACGAATGAAATAATATCAGTTAAACGAGAGTTTCTAAATAAATCGAGATTTTTATTCTGTGGGTGTGTCACCCCTCTTTAACCGATTACTGATACCAACTGAGATGTCCCACTGTTCGGAGGGTGTGCCACCAGCACATAGATGGCGCTACTGACTTCTCAAATATGGATTCTTGTTAGTTTAATGACATTCTATCATGTTAGGCGCGCACGATGAAGAAGGATGTACAACCCTTTACATTATGGTTCATGACAGCAGACGGGGATAAACTAACTTTTAATAAACACTAGTCAATGGAAATGAACAGATTCAAGTAGAAAACTTGGAGATAACCAAGAAATTCATCATTTAGGTAAGTTGCTTTCTTGATTTTCAGAAATAAAATATAAGTTTGGCAAAAGATTTCTTTTCGCAATTTTTCAAATAATATCTTTGTCCAACTACTTTGGAATTATTATTATTATTACGAATAAAAAAGAATAAATTCTGACGCAGATATAAAAGTGTTAATTATTAAATCATCACTAGAAATGGCAGACAAAGGGATATAACTTTTTTACTACTCAATATACATCTACAAATGATATGTGATCGAATGTAAACCTTCTTAGGCTATTTTGATCAAATATTGCCAGTGACCTTGAAGTGACCTTTCAATGACCTCGAAAATAGAAAGCCTATTTCCACGAAATTATCTACATGTTTTATTATCCTATCATCTACATCTTTCAAATACGAGCTCGTAAAGTCCTTATTCATCAAAATCTGTTCATAATTAACAATTTGAGAGCAATTTATAGTTTTATGGTCAATCTATAAGGGAAAACAGAGGAAAATACTATAATACTAAGTTTTTTTTAAATAATATAAAAATGCCAGCTTATTGGGGGTTAGTTTATGAAAAAATATAGAATACTGCACAGAAAAACACATTAATAATAAAAATAAATTGAAAAAAAAGTCCGTCAATTTCAAGATTTATCATGAAGCTAAAATGATTAAAAATAGCTTAAATCGGTAGGGTTACAAAAGTGACAAATTGACGGACTTTAATTTGACCTCACATTTATTTTTGAGGTAATAGATAAATTAAATATTAATCTAATTTCAGAAAATAATCAGCAATAAGGTGCTCTTATCATAATAATACCTAAAAAAGAAGAAATATTCCCTGAAAAATATGAGAAAATTAGTATGAATAGAAATTATTGAAAAAAATATAATAAAAAATATATTGAATGTAGAGTCAATTGGGTTATAACATTTAGTAGCTGATGTATTTCTAAAAACATTCATGTATTTAATTTTTTTCAACAATATGAGGAAGTTAGTGAAATCCTTTTATGAATATGTCTATTAAACACATCACTAAAATTTGCCAATCATTAAAATGGCATATAACCCCTTTTACTATTTGGATAATTTCATGCCCATTTCCTTTCAATATTTTTTTATTTTTTTTGATAATTTTTGAAAAAATGGCATTCTTCATGGTTGATTTGGAGAATGGAAGTCGAACACAGCCAATATTACATGTCACTGAAAGTGCTCTGCAGGGTGCTTTCTGGACGTCCACTCCTCCCACTGCTATAGACCCGTTACATGCGCTATGTCACTCATTCTCGCTGATGATTGGAATAAATGCGAGAGGTGGAATTCATGATCTGTCATGGTAAACTACGGCTGACGCGTGAATTAATTCCTTTAAATCTTCTTTGACAATATTTGTTTTTAATATATTTATTGATCAGCAAAGAGCTTATACGCATTTTATGACCAAGGTTTTGGCTTTGCCCTTCATGTGAATGATACATGATGATGAATGATGTTGGGTGCAGTGAGATATGAATAAATGATTGCGCAAAAACATAATCTTAAAATGATCATAAAATGTCACATGAATGTAACTCTGTTGATTGAGTGTCTAGCCTCCTCCTCATATGGACCCTCACAGCATAAGAAGGTCCATAAGAGGTTCATAGGGGATGCTAGCAGTCAAGTGAGTCTGGTACAATATACCATTTAGATACTCTTAATGGCCTGTGCAATATGATAATATCATCACAACTGCAAAGTACAAGCATTTTGTTAGCTAGAACCTTTTAGATTTCTTTCTTTTAATTCATACACTTATTGACATATAATATTATTTTGATTAGTACTCAAATTATTTTTGCCTTTCAATAACAGTGGCAGTGTTGTTCTGCTATTACAAAACCTGGAAATGTCATCAGTCATTATTTTACAAATTAAATGTCATGATCAAATTTACATTTCAGAAAATAGTGTCTAAAATTTTCCTTGCTATCAACACATTTTCACTTATTATAACTTAGTTAATGTGGATTATTAGGATAAACCAGTTTAGGGATTAACCAGTTTAGGGATTAACCAGTTTAAGGATTAACCAGTTTAAGGATTAACCAGTTTAAGGATTAACCAGTTTAAGGATTAACCAGTTTAAGGATTAACCAGTTTAAGGATTAACCAGTTTAAGGATTACAATTGGCTTTTGTCCGTTCACTTTTATGTATCTTAATACCAAACATTTGATTTTTATAAAATGTATTTTTAAAAAGTAAATACACATTTGACAAATATTAAGATATTTTAGGTTGATATATGTGAATATTATTTTTACAATCTATGCATAGAAACAAAAGCAGTCACTACATACTGTTATCAGCACACCTATTTCGATATTTGAGAAAGACAAATACTAATTGGAATAGAAAAAATGCTGTGCATAGCAATATTGAATTACATTTAATGTTACGCTTTGCTTCAAATACCATCATCTGATATACACACTCATTACACGTTCCATAAAAAAATATTCAATAGAATTTACAGTTATTTATTAATATATATGAACATAGGATATTTTTGGTACATTTTGTAATGAGTATGCACGCGTGGATTAAGTAGGCTGAACAGATATCATTTTATGATATTTTGTTCTCATGTTTAAGGGAAAGTTATCAGGTCACATACTTAAGTTGATGGGATTGACCAGTCTTTGTCAGGTATGATGGGTTGAATGGCTTAACAGGAAGGGAATGGCCATATATGTACGCTATGGGAAACGCCAGTCCCATGTGATATTCCAGTCCAGCTATCTTTAAGGGGCGGGTCATTAGACATCTAGTGGGGGGGGGGGGGGGGGGTATGGTTTTTGGTTGGAATAGAAAAAATGCTGTGCATAGCAATATTGAATTACATTTAATGTTACGCTTTGCTTCAAATACCATCATCTGATATACACACTCATTACACGTTCCATAAAAAAATATTCAGACATTAGACATCTAGTGGGGGGGGGGGGGGGGGGGGGGGGTATGGTTTTCGGTTGGTCTGAGATATTTTTTTTTGTGCATCATTGAGCAAAGATTTTTTTTCTTTTATAACTGGGCTTGGATATTTTTCCCCTACATCTTTGGGCTAGGATATTTTTCACTGATGCTAAGATATTTTTTTTATTGCCACATGAGGCTCAAACTCCACCAGAGGGCGACGTGGTGAACCTATCACCTCTGTACAAGGTGCCTTTTGGTGCTGGCTCAGCACATCCACCTAACTTCATGTAACTGACTATCTTTCTTAATTTTTTTTCTTTAGATGTATTCAGATTGATAAAATATAATATATTTGACTCTTTATATAAAGTTTATTTCAAATATAAATAGAATTTAAGAGAAATGAAATACGGAACTATTTCCTCCAGTGGAGTAGCCATTTTCTGGGGTAGTAATCAGGTGGAACAACAACAAAGATGGCTGCTTTGTTTAAATTTTGAACTCTTTTAACCTTTTAAACTTTTGATTGAACAAACCAAGAAATAATGTTTGAAAGTAAATACATGTAGTGTAATACAACTCAGGGCAACTTTGCATTCAACATTAAAGCATGTTATCATGTTTTTCACATAAGTCCAGACTGACAGTTCTGAAGCACATGGCCAGTGAAAGTAGTACCAGAGGAATACTAATTTGGGTTGGCCAGAGGTAATAGTTTGCGTGTGCCTCTGGTGGACAGTGTGCATGAGGCTAAAATATTTTTAAAAAAAACCATACCCCCCCCCTCCATGTCTAATGACCCGCCCCTTAATAGAAATTTGGCAGACATCCAATCTATGCGATGTTCACAAGATATTGAGATTGAAACCAATCGTAAAACTTCACGTTCAGTAATCATTGATATACATGTGGTCATTGAATTGTCGAGATCATGAATCTAGCACACTAAAACCCCAAACTCTTTCAATCATTTACCTCTACGTTAACCCAATCCCTAAACCGTTCCCAAATCTTCCAACTTGACCTGAATCGTACTTACTGCACAATCATTTCCACTCTTTCCAATCAGTATTTCATCTGACCTAATCCTTAAATTATTCCAAACGATTTACACTTGTGCATTTTTTACATTCTCATTATCCATAACTCATTTCCAGGCTTTTCATTTCTTACATGTTGTAACTATCATTCCTTACCTTTCCACTCACTGTGTGGTCAATTCTTCCCGTCTCCTAATCCCTTAACCTTGCCTCATCCAGAAACCATTCTCAATCATTTGGCAGATTGTATGCCTATTGAGATAAGTTTAGAAAAGCGATTTTTCGAATTCTATTTCAGTTGTATAAATAGTAAATCACCTCTTGTAAGAAATGTGACAAAGACGTCTATCTTTAATCCAATGTCAGTAATGGGAATGAACTTTAATCCAATGTCAGTAATGGGAACTTTATTCAGTTAAGGCACAAGTATAAATTGTATAATGATATTGATGTAAGTATCGTGGGTGAGAGATGGTATAAAACTATTAGTGATGACAATTTATGCAATGCTTCCATGGTAAAAGAATTAATTGATATACGTGATGGTTTTCTTTCTGTAACTTTTTATCACATGATGATGTAAATGAAATGACTGAAGCAATTTGTGTAAAGTGAAACACTGAGCTAATTCTCTGTACTTTGTTTTAATTTTATTATTTTTTTTATCAAATGTATATCTGTCTGTAAATATGAATATTATATCTGTGCCAATGTTTTTAAACTTATAATTATAATTAATTTCACGCCATTTAATCCTTTATTCGGGACATCATAATAAACAAATCCTTATTACTCCATTTAAGAAATAATCACGCATTCACCAATAGTTACATTAAGGGGTGTCATGATACATTACCTTCCCAATGGATACATTCTTTATCTATATATATGCCTTTCTGTTCACACTGCATTGGAAGGCCTTAATGGGTAGTTTATCTCGAACACCTGATGGTATCATTTATTCAGGGTAGATTTTTTGTTCGTTTGTTTGTTTGTTTGGGGATTACGTCACTGTTAACATTATTTCAGTTATTTTATGACAAGACCTACTTGTAGCAGATATTGTGCCGCCTCACTGAATTGTCATGTCTGAAATAATGCTGAAAGCGATGTAAACCCCCAATCAAACAAACAAACAAACCAAAAAAGACAAACCGAAAAACAAACAAAATTAAATGGCGACGTAACTGTGCATCACACCGACGACCTTTGGATCACCACAGAGGAATTGGTGCATATAAGGCTGCACTGTAAACATCTGTGCCACGGACCAGGGTCTCTTTTCAGAGCAGAAATAAAATTCCCACTTTTATGCACATCTCTCAACACAACGCCCTTTCCCTGCAAAAACCTGCCTCCATGACAAATAAGCCTCATTTTTTTTTATAAAACACAATTCTATAAAGATCTATTTTCTGCTCAAAATGTCCACTTAAATAATCCATATAATTGTATTATTCTGATATCCCACAGACTTGATCTATCATACATTCTGAATATTGGAAATCCTTACTGGTAGCAGAGACAACATGGATAGACCATTTACTTCACAAACCCAGCTAAGATATGACATGCTTATTTTCACACTGCTCGGTAGGTGTTCACAACTTTTAATCTATCCTTTCTGAATACAAGACCAATTCATTCTTTGTTATTGATTAAATGCTTTAGTTAGGAGGTATACATATGTGCAGTGAAAATATTCATTTCTAACACTGTTTCAAAGGATTTCTGAAAAAACTTGAGTTTGATTTATTCATTTATAAATGTAAATATAGTTTGTCACGATAACCAATACTCACAATGAATTATTTCAGATCTTTCAGTTTTTTTTATGTCAATCTCTTAAACTAAGTTATGCAAAATACTGCACACAGAGTTTATCATTCTCTGATATCAAAAATGAGAAACACAGACTCATATAATTTAAATTATTTCAAACAGTTTTACAGTTTCAATTCATATGGTTGTCTTTTTTCTGACAATTGCAATGTGAATGTTTTTCAGCCCTGGTTGTATTAGCCATGGCACAGAGCATGACCACAGAGGTAGAGACAGAGATTAAGACGGAGATGACGACCGCAGTGGTAACCCAGGGTGGCTCAGATACTGCAGTCAGTACCACACTATCCTCAAATACTGACTCCTCTGATGCCGAAGATACTGCCAACACCACACCCTCTACACAAACTCAGGTTATATATATGTATATAATATACATAATATCTACATATGTATACATGTCTGAAATGGCAGTATACAATTATAATTATAATTATTATTATTATATATTATTATTATTATTATATATATATATATATATATATTATATGTATACATATATATATATATTATATATATACCTTGGTCTCTGAGCTTTGTTGTAGACATCCACTTATATTGAAAGCAACCTTGCATTTCCAAGTGTTTAAGCTTTGCACCTAATGTCTCTTTTGTGGTTATTTCTAGCTTTATGTCTTTATGCGTTGCTTCCATTATTTAAATGATAAAAACTCTTCATGCGTTCCTTAAATTGAACAATTTCAATTGTCTGTTATAATTTATGAAATTACATTAAAAAAAATCATGAAAATAAAAAAGTTATAAAAATCTGTTTTTGTTAGCCAAGCCATACAATAGAAGCAGGTTTATTTGATGGTAATGACACTGATGGTCAAACCTTGGAGTAATTACTCCAAGGTCAAACCATCTTACTGTCATGCATCAAATATTGTGAGCTTATATATTTATGTATATTTTTTCTGATGCCATAAACATATATGAGACATTTAAATAATGTGATGAAAACTTGCAATGATACAGTTACTTAGTTCCAAGGACTGAGTTAACTTTTTTTTAGATGATATTTTTTAGAACTTTTTCCTAGCATAGAAAATAAATGTTTATACCCTCAACTTTGTGATCAAATGTTATTTCCCATCAATTTATAAACATACCCCAAATCTCTGTAAAATTGCTTGTGACTTCTGTGATTTCATGAAATCTTTAATTTGTTTTTATAATTTCAAGGTGGAGTGCTACAATTGTGAAGGAAAGGACTGTGCCAAGTTGCAGACAGATACAGACACTAAATGTGTATCATCTGATAACACTTGCTGGGTACATATTAATCCCGAATACTTTCCTATATTAAAAGACCAGTTTGAGTGGAATAAAACATTCATTTTCAATTTAATCTAAGCACAGACAAGTAAACAAACCATCCACTAAATTAATTACAGAACTTTTTTAAAGGAAATTTGTTTATTGTTTCCAATGGAAAAAGCTGACAAACAATAAAATGTTTCTTCACTCTGTAAATTAAAAAAATGTTTTAAGGTCATAAACACTGACCTTGCCAATACATTTCATTAAACCACATTTTCAAAATATCAACGAAAATCAACCTTCAAAAATGTAATATATTTCAGATGAAATTCACGATGTCTAGTGATGTAGCTGTGAGAAGCTGTGTGGCGCCACCTGACATGAGCACGTGTTCCTCGCCACATCCAGGGGGCGTGTATGCTAATGGTGTGTGTGCGTTCTGCTGTAGTGGATCTAAGTGCAACACAGCCGTCCTCTCCGACGCCAGCTGTACAAACCTGGAGGCCTATAACTCAGCTACTGCCATATCTTTTTATCCTGTACTTTTAGCATTATTGTCTGCTTCTTCATATATATTAAACATAATTTTGTAACTTTCTCATCTGAGCACAATATGCTTTCCGTTGAATATGATATTTCTATTAATTTCAAATTTTTGGGTGAAAATTAAAAAACATTAAATCAAAATAAATCTTTTGATCTGGTTTAAATATCCCAAATTATCCCAAATTCATAAGTCAATTACCTGATGTTTTGTCTTTCAAAAGTCATCCATTTTTATCTAATATAACTTCAGAAACCAACATTTGACTAAACTTTGATGTTGACTAATGCTTAAGTTTATTTCACATACTAGTATTTACTGGTTTTGGCTTACCCATATTACGGTGCTGTATCATTATTTTTATGTATTTTCCAACAATATATGACTGTTTAAGTTTCACAATTTTAGAATCTTATTCAGAGGAGTTCACAAAATGTTCTGTAAAATGATTAATTTCTTCAATTCAATGCATATCATTAAATCACTACATGTAGGTCTGGCACATGTTTTTTTAGCATCAATATCCATCTGACAAACAACACAGGGCACAATTAGACATTTTCTGGGAACTAACCCTCAGTTATCATCACCATTGTGAGATACACTTTGTATAACTATGCAAAATGATGTGCTGCGATGCTTTATATAACAATACAAAGCAGATGACCAATTTAACACATACTTCACGTCATATTAAAGGTGATTTGAGATTAACTGTTTTTTTTAAAAAATAAATCTGCATTTATGTACTTATATATAAGCAGTATTAAGCATATTATATATGAATTTTAGTATTGATAAATGTCTATACCTTTATACTGCTATATGACTTAAAAGTCTGGCTACAAAATGACAAAATGAAGGTGACTCAGTATCCAGGTTAATAGGTCAGCATGACGGTTGTTTCAAGTATTTAATTACCTGTCATTAATAACATTCAGCCTACAGGTAATCACCAAATGAGGAATACTCTTGTATGAGGAATACATTTCTGGATTACAAATTTATTGAAAACAGTAACCATTTTGACTAAAATTCCCTAAAATAAAAATAAGAGCTTTATATGATGGTACCGTGTACAACGGGATGTGCTTGGAACCAGGATAGACCTAACTTACCTGGGTGCTATGTTCACTCGATGCTGTCACAAAAAAAGAAGAAAAAGAAATGCCATATTGTCTCTTTTATTGGCTAGAACCAAAAATATTTTATTTCTTCTTAAACACCACAGGAACTTGCTTTTAAAAACCATAGACCTGTCTCTCATTACCTGTATCATGTACAATATTGTCACAATAAAACTTTTCTACATAACAGTACAAAGTTTTTTGTCATTTTGAGAACAAACTGTAAATCTCAATACATTTCATTTAATAGATTATTTCATGATTTTACATTTCAAAAAATGTAAATTTTTAAATATTGTATCATATAAACTCTATATTTATTATACTCATTCAGTTTTGCCTCTCCCAGGGATCTTGCTAATTGTCTGATGAACTAGGCAAAATCTATGAGGTATATGACAAACAGAGCACAGGAAAATATGATATCACATCTTTATATGCTATTTTTTCTGTATCATCTAGTAAATGCCTGCATATTGCAGATTGGTGCCTAGGTGGTGAATTCAGACTCGTTTGAGTGTGCATTTATTTTGGCAAGTAAACCTAAAGGTTACTCACATTATAGTTTATAGAAATTCTCAAAATTAACCATAATATGAAAGTTATCAAAAACTCAAAGGCACCTCTATCTATCCAGATTTAATTACTTAAATTCAAAAGTAAGTATATTTTGTTACTCCTTATCAGAGAAACATTGGTGTATCACCCTGTACCATGACACATAGAGGGCACTGCAGTATACACACGGATTACTCCTCCATTGTCTATGGTGCACCTTAAGTCTAAATTATAGTGGATCTCAATTCATTGATATTCCCTGTCACCAGAGCATCACATAAAATAAAATCTGCTTTTATCTAAAATTCATCCTCCTCATCATCGTGTTCTTGTGCTGCCTGAGCGAATATCATTGAGGCGTTCACTCCGGTTTTGTTGATAGCCATGACAGGTTTGATGGCAGCTTGCAAACTGTGGAACAATCGTGGAAACATGACCTCTTGTCCTGCAAGTAACTGCTTCATGCGATGACGTTCCTGAGAAAATATATATAAATGATATAAGAGCTATTCAGTTTTTCATCAATATATCCATTATTAATTGTTTTATAATTATTTTTCTACTCTAAATCTGCACAATACTATTAATCTATATAGCACCTAATGTCTGCCAGATGACATCTTGACATAATCATCCTCTTTATTTCAATCATTCTGTACTAAATAATAGCGAGATGTTTTATATTTTTACAATTCATCCATGAAATAACACCATATTATTACAAATGACCCAATTACAATATTCTAACCTCATAGTCAAAACTTGTCTGCAACTTTTCTTAAAAGGAAGAGCTTGAAATATAGTGCAGAACTTACTTTTGGAGCCTCAAAACAGGCTGGACAATTTTCAGGTATAATTGGTAGTCTTTTCTGAAATAAAATGAGATAATTTCTTTCAATTTAAAAAAAAAAAACTTATGTCAAAGTTGTTGGAACATCTTAATTTTAGAAATATTAGAAGATGGGAACTCACCTCTTCAGCAAACTGTCGGAGATCTTTCTCTCTAACATACACAAATGGACGAATCACCCTCAAATCTCCTTCTCTGGAACAGTTAATGTTCAACATCACATTAAATGATTGAAAAACATCTTAACTGAATCTACATATATTTCAATATATTGGGCACATGTGTTCCAAGCTAAAATTCTACACCATGGAACCTTCAGGTCTAATTTGACGTAAATGTACTTGTCTGCTTTCCAATTAAAAATAATAATAATCAATATAATAATAGATACATCCATTCTGTCATCAATAAATAAAAAATCAAGAGAAGTAGACATTACTTACTTGACTGTATAAGAAGCCTTCATTGTCCTCAGGATCCCATTATGGAACATGGACATCAAAAAGCTGAAAAGTTATTTTGTCAAAGTTTATTTTTATTTTTCCTCTACCATAGACTAAAACCATTTTGTCAATTATTATGATAAAGAATTGACCAGGCCACTGAACAGAAATCATATTTAGTTTTATTTTCTCTCCTTTATTTAGTTTTATTTTCTCTCCTTTAACATTATATTTTGAAGTGGCTGACCTTTCTGAGAGGTCGTCGAGGTGCTGTCCGAGGGCGAGGACGTTGTACCCTTCTCTGCGGGCGGCGTGGTAGATACGACCTCTCTTCATGCGGCTGCAGAAGCTGCAGATAGATGCCACCTCGTATGGAAGCTGAGCTGCCTGCTCCAGGATAGCTGACACGCAAATACAGCAAATATTACAGAAATAATAACAGAAAAAATACATCAAATAGTATTGCAAAAAAAAAAAAAAAAAAAAAAAAAGAATTCATCAACAAACTGGATAAGATGGTTCATTTTCAAGCTATTTTTTCTTTAATTTTTGCGTCAATAATGTTGATTATTAATTACTTCAGACAATAGAGATGGCCTGGGATTTATTGAATTCTGCATAATATTGCTATCAAATTCATAAAGAGATTAAAAAAATACCAATACAGAGTGTTAGATGCGGTTTTGCATTATTTTGATCAGCACTTTGCATGAGGTTTTTCAAGGTTTAAACCTTTGTATCTTACCTTGTTCCTCATAGAAATAGGGTATGCCAAGCTCGGCCAGGTAGCCTTTGAGGGGACTCGGGTCATACGAGTTGGTCATTGGATCCACTGTCACTGCTCCAAGCTCAAACTTTATTCCCTATAAAATTATGTCTCATATTTTTACTTTTCATAATTTCTTTGGTGAATGAAACATAGGCATCAGAGATGCATCAACCCTCAGCCCTGGTAACTCATTGCACAACATTCGCTCCACACAATATTTGTGAACAAAACGTCAATATCCCAAGGCAAATTGATGCAGGGGTAAAAAACCCATAAAATCTACTTCCTTTGATAGCTTAGGTGTGTCAAGTATCATGAAACTGTCATCATTTACTCTAGAATTATTGATATGGGCCTGTGACCTTGAAAAGCAGGTTAAGGTCACCGTCCATCAAACTCATGTGGAGTCTTCCCAGATTCTTATGTGTGTCAATTTTCATGAAGCTGCCATCATTTGTTCTTAAGTTATCAAGATGACAAGGATGATTTCACATAATTGTCCCTGTGACCTTGAAATCAGGTGAAGGTCATGTTCCATCAAGAGAAGTCTGAGGTCTTCACCAGATGCTTGTGTGTGTCAAATCTCATAAAGCTGCCATCATTCGTTCTTGAGTTATTGCGATTCTTGGGATTTCACATAATTGTCCCTGTGACCTTGAAAAATAGGTCAAGGTCGCCGTCCACCGACCTAGTCCGAGGTTTTCACCATATGCTTATGCGTGTAAAGTTTCATGAAGCTGCCATCATTTGTTCTTGAGTTATCACGATGACAAGGATGATTTCACATAATTATCCCTGTGACCTTGAAAAGTAGGTGAAGGTCATGTTTCAAAGAAAAAATTCTGAGGTCTTCACCAGATGCTTGTGTGTGTCAAATCTCATAAAGCTGCAATCATTCGTTCTTGAGTTATTGCGATTCTTGGGATTTCACGTAATTGTCCCTGTGACCTTGAAAAATAGGTCAAGGTCGCTGTCCACCAAACTAGTCCGAGGTTTTCACCAGATGCTTATGCGTGTAAAGTTTCATGAAGCTGCCATCATTTGTTCTTAAGTTATCACGATGACAAGGATGATTTCACATAATTGTCCCTGTGACCTTGAAATCAGGTGAAGGTCATGTTCCATCAAAAGAAGTCTGAGGTCTTCACCAGATGCTTGTGTGTGTCAAATCTCATAAGGCTGCCATCATTTGTTCTTGAGTTATTGCGATTCTTGGGATTTCACATAATTGTCCCTGTGACCTTGAAAAATAGGTCAAGGTCGCCGTCCACCGAACTAGTCCGAGGTTTTCACCAGATGCTTATGCGTGTAAAGTTTCATGAAGATGCCATCATTTGTTCTTGAGTTATCATGATGACAAGGATGATTTCACATAATTATCCCTGTGACCTTGAAAAGTAGGTAAAGGTCATGTTTCAAAGAAAAAATTCTGAGGTCTTCTCCAGATGCTTGTGTGTGTCAAATCTCATAAAGCTGCCATCATTCGTTCTTGAGTTATTGCGATTCTTGGGATTTCACATAATTGTCCGTGACCTTGAAAAATAGGTCAAGGTCGCCATCCATCAAACTCATTCGAGGTTTTCACCAGATGCATATGTGTGTCAAGTTTCATGAAGCTGCCATCATTTGTTCTTGAGTTATCGCGATGACAAGATGATTTCACATAATTGTCCCTGTGACCTTGAAAAGTAGGTGAAGGTCATGTTTCATAGAAAAAATTCTGAGGTCTTCACCAGATACTTATGTGTGTCAAATCTCATAAAGCTACCATTATTTGCTCTTGAGTTATTGTGATTCTTGGGATTTCACATAATTGTTCCTGTGACCTTGAAAAATAGGTCAAGGTCGCCGTCCATCGAACTCGTCCGAGGTTTTCACCAGATGCATATGTGTGTCAAGTTTCATGAAGCTGCCATCATTTGTTCTTGAGTTATCGCGATGACAAGGATGTTCGCTACAGACATACATACATACATACATACATACAGACATACATACATACATACCCACGCCAGGAGTACTGCAATACCCTCAGCCTGATTACATCAGGGGCTGAGGGTAAAAAGAGAAAGCCAAATATCTATTGGGTGATGCCTAAAAATGCGCTTTAAGTAACCATACAGATGCTTTAACACAAATCAAAAATAATTTTTAAAGAACATGCACAATTTCATTAATCAGTGATGGTCCATTCCGGTAATTCAAATTATCATTAACAACACACAGTTACATACATTTTTATCGTTTTCTTTAATTTTTTTTTCCCTCTGAAGTTAAAAGTTGGATGTTGAGCTATATCTCTACATTCAGTACCCTGGTGTTATATCTAGTAGTTTACTATCATGACTATAAATATATACAGAAGACTGTTGAAGCGTCTCCCTCTGCCTGGACCTCACCTTTTTCTTGGCATAGAATGAGTATTGTCTGATGGTGTGAAGTAGGGAGAGTGAATCCTTGCCTCCTGACAGACACACCAGCACCTTGTCTCCATCCTGAATCATCTTATACTCATCCAAGGCCTGCAAGCATAAATCATATATTTTTTTTTAAATTAGGCAAAAAATCAATTTCGTTAAATAATAAATTTGGTTCAATAATCAATTTGGATTTAAAATCAATATGGCTAAAAAATAAAATAATTTGGTAAAAAAATCAATTCGGCTAAAAAATCAATTTACTGGTAGTTAAAAAACAATTTGGTTAAAAAATCAATTTGGTCAAACATAAACTGTGATCAGTAGAAGGGAACTTGCATAACCAAACTGTGTCATGCTGAATGAAATAGTTCAGAAGCTCTGCATGACAATTTTGTCATGCGTATAAAAAGGGATGCATAGAGGATGAAATGGTCAGTCTTGAAAAATAACAAAAAATAGGTGTATAATATTAGGTGAATTATAGAAATTTCCTTCTGACTGCAATCTTAAAGTGAAATGAGAAGACACTAAATACCTGCACTGTGGGCTTGAAGATGTGTTTTGGCGGACAATGCCATTTATGTTTCCCTGTTTTTGCCTTTATTTCTTCAGGTTTATTCTTGTTGGTTCGTGGCATGAAGCATGCTCCATCTGCACATATAACACTCTTTTTCTGGTTTTTACTTTCTGTAGACTCACTGCTATCTCCATCTATTATTTTATCCTTGTCTTTAGTTAAGTTATCACAGTCTTCATTCCTCCTCGAATCTTCTTTCCTGGGATCATCACCGTCTTTTGTATCTTGCTGTTTATGAATCACCTCATCTTCAGCGTGCTGTAAACTGTCTTTTGGTTTCTCATCTGAATCTACTTCCATCTCTTGAGCTGGACAGTCTTTCTCCTTTTGTGTGCTTTTTGTGTCACATTTTGACATTTCACTTTTATCATCTCTCTCTTTAGTCACTAAATTCTGACCATTTTCTGATGTAAAGCCACTGGACAGTTCTTCAGTCAATCCTGCTTTAAAACCTAATGATGTACTAAATTCCTCTGATATGATTGGTTGAGATGGTAATGTCCTTCCGGGCAAAATTTGTCCCTGTTCTCTGATTGGTAGATAATCTCTGTCACTTCTCTCCACACATGACCCACTTTTAGGATATTTCACAGGTTCAAATGGTGATTTGTGAGTATTCTTCATGTCTGCCTGCTTGGGGTCTTGTAGCCAGAGCAATGCTTCACTGGGTAGAAGGAACCATCGAAGGTCCCGAGACTTCTCATCAAACAATACAGTCTGGTCAGCGATGTGTACTCTTGCCTTCTTGCACTGCTCAAACACAACCTTTCCTCTGTCAAGTAACTCCTGCAGTCAAAGGACATATATTAATAAAAATATATATTTATGTGAATATGCATAGCTGTGGAAAATGCAATAGATATGAAAATTAAATACTACAATTTTCAAGTTTCCGTGTTTCAGAAGTTTCATAAATTAATTTCATATACAGCACAAATATAAAGAAATCAATATGATTTTCTGGATTTAGAAAAGGTCTCCAGCAAGTCATGTTTGCATGGACAGGCGGGTGGTACCTGTAGCATTTACCTGGTAGGAACTAGGAAGAGGTCCTTTCTGGGGACAGGGTGGGTCCTTGTATTTCATTTCTCCGTTCTTATAGCTGATATAACCTAGCCACTTCCTGTCTCTGAACACCTGATGGCTACGGTGGCGCCACTCACCTGTCTCTGGATTTAAAGTGTACTGAAATACAAAAATGTCATTAGATCAAACATTCTGGTAAAATAGGGAATATCATCAGTGAAATTAAAAAAATAAAAATTATATCCTTCGAGATAATCACAAATGCTTTTTTTGTCAATTCTGAGAACTTTCACGACAGTTCTGCACATTCCATTTGTTGTTTTCTTGTTACAAATGTGAAACATTTTAGTCAAAAGTAGTGCTCTTTAGGTACCAATTAGATTACAAATATTTTTGTGATTGATCAGAATATAATTATTTAATTCACCAATTTTAACTGATTAAATGAACAATTATATTTCAATATATTCAAATTTTAACTCCTACTGGACAGGAGGGAATTTGAACATATCAGTAACCATGGCTACGAATGGAAAGGACAAAAATATCAACAATTGTTCACAGGACTGAGGTTATTAGGCCGTCATCCTATGGTGACCCTGATGTTGCAAAATGTCACAATGTCACAATGCCAGACCAATCATATCTTAATCAAGGACCTTGTAGGGCATATTTCACCCCTGGTTATAAATAATATCAATTCAATCCACAGATACACTCAGTAAGAAAAAAGCTAGTTTGCCTTAACAAACAGCCTAATTTGAGTTGGTTACTCCAGTAAGATTTCATTTAAGTTTAAATAGAAAATTTCACGTTTTTGTCTGGTCATCCTGGCACATATTATACCTGTGGCAGGAGTTGCCAGCCGTGTTCTGCCACCATCTTGACAGCCTCCAGGATGAAATCTATGGTCTCATCTGACAGGAAGTAGGGAAGGTTGAGTCGTACAAACCCTGGCCTGCAATAATAATAATAATAATAATAATAATAATACATTCACATTTATATCTCCACTCTGGATAATTATCCAATTTGCATTATCTCTTAAGTGTGAATTGTATAACAAAATCAAGGAACAAAATATCATAATCATAATAAAAAATAAAATTTAATATCACATTCCAGTAATAATATTAAACATAATCAAAAAACCTCCAGTACTATAAATACAACTTTGCATTCATTGAAGGCAATAGTGGCTTGCATGGAAAACCTAATATTGGAATATTAGAAAATATGTAATAATGTAAAATATATTTGGTACTGACCTGATAATTTCTCTGTCAGAATATTCCCTGTATCTGCGAAGATGCACCCGATCCAGCCGACTACAACAAGAAAACTTCAGGATTAATTGAGGTTCCTCTCACCAAACCTCTTCTCAATATCTAAATAAAAGCACACACTATTTTATGTTTATATGACTAATCAAAGACCCATAAGTAGTGGATGTTGTTTACCTGTCTTCTGCCAATAATTCCTCTATTCTGACAGCTAATGCTTCATCTATGCCAAGTAAATCCTAAAATAAGAATAAAATAATTTTGAAATAATTCCAGTTATTTCAATTAACATTGGATGAATTCAGCAAAATATATTTGAATTTGACTCTTTATGAAAGATATAAAAATGTATTTAAGGATTATTATGTACATCACCTATGGTTTTGTATAAGATTTTGTAAAACAGAATATTTCAAAAATGGGAATTATTATATTCATGAATATGTGCCCTTTTCCTGGGAGCTTGCATCTTTTTGTATTCTATATCTATTTTTATGTCCAACATTGCCATCTTATCCTGGCCAAAATAACTCAATTGGTAGAGCATTCACCTTAAGATCCAGGGATTCCTGGTTCGAATCCCAGCCAGTTACTAACCCTATGACCAGACATTGTCATGAATCAGAGCTATATAAATGTCACCCTTCTTGCTTGGCAAGTTTATAACAACCTACCTCAGCGTACGGTCCGGCGCACGCGCACCCCCCTCGAGCCTGGATCCCAAACAGATCATTAAGGACAGCACAGACAAAGTTGTGATGAAGATAGAGGCTGGAGTGAGGGTGCCGCACCAGGAAGGAGAAGATGGGAAGCCGGTCTACCTCCAGATTACCCAGCATCACCAGGGACTCCACGTCATTCCACCGGGATACAGCTTGCCTGCCGCGTACAAAAAACATTCTCCTCTTACCTCATATCACAAAATATAGGCCGATGTCCATGGAGCTATGCTGTTTTGTAAAGTTTGTGAATATTTTCTGGAAATTGCTTCATAGATAATCTTTTAATTCCTTTCCCGGAGCAGACATGTGTAGATTATAATTTTGACCAATCTAAATGTATGTTAAGCTTTGAATTTGGTCCCAACTTGTTATTTTGATTCTCGTTGGCTTATATTTGTCAGGTTATTAGCAGCATCATAAACATTCTCAGGTCACATAATATGAGAAAATGTTTACTATGACTTATAATGTTGACATTTTAAAAAGAAATTTTATTCTATTTCATTGATCTGTCTAAATTAACACATTCATAAATTATTTAGTCACTGATATATAATTAAAAATAATTACTGACAACAATGCCAAGGTGGCCAATATGTTTCCAAAAATATTACCCTGTGTATGATCTTTCTTTATTATCAATTTAAATTAAAATCAACCTGATTTAAACAATATTTGGCCAGTCCTGAAATCCTGAAACCTTGATATTATAAACAGGATAAATATATCTTGACTGTACTGTGAATGAATAAGGGGTGTTTGAATAATAGTTTCATATATTGTCAATAATAATTTCATATATTGTCAATAATAGTTTCATATATTGTCAATTATAGTTTCATAGCTTGTCAATAATAATTTCATATGTTGTCAATAATACTTTCATATATTGTCAAAATTGATTTCATATATTGTCAATAACAGTTTCATATATTGTCAATAATAGTTTCACATATTGTCAGTAATAGTTCTGAGTACCTCAGCAGGTGGCGCTCTCTGTCCATGATGGCGTCGCAGGTGACGGCCTCCTTCAGTTGGAACACCAGCCCAGCTCTGACGGACTCTACTATGGCGGGCGTGCCCCCCTCCTCCCTCATCTCAGCCTCCTGCAAGTACCTGTGCCCATCACGACGCACCTGTGATAATAGATAGGCTATATTCATTTTTGGTAAAATTGGTCTGGAACAAAAGACTGTGCATCCTTAACTTGACAATTTTCCCCAATAATCTGATTCTATGGTTGAATAGTATATGCTAAACTCCATCTCAATCTAATAGGAACTTCAAGGTATTTATATGATTTCCCAATGTGCAATATATGGCACTTAATAGCCTTTTACGCTCTTTGTTGTCAAAATCCATATAAAGTACAATCAATCCAATTTACAAATTGTTATTATTTATTTACAAAGCATTAATTTAATTTCAAACTCACAAAGAACACAGATCCTCCTCCGCAGTCTGATGGCACAGGATTCTTGAATAATTTTTTCTTGGCTATCAACAGGCCCGGGGTCTGGACTCCACCAACAAACTTATGTGGCGACACAAACACGGCATCCTTGTAAACAAAGGACTGGTCCTCACTGCAATAATTGATGTATAAGATATATATATATATATATATATATATATATATATATATATATATATATATATATATATATATATATATATATATATATATATATATATATATATATATAAAAGTAAAAGTAAAGCTGACATTTATATACCGCTGATACCAGACAATGTCTGCTCATAGCGGTTGATAGTAACTGGCCAGAATTCAAACCTAGAACCCCTGGATCTCAAGGCGAATACTCTACCAATTGAGCTATTTCAGCCATATATATATACTAGTTTTATGGGAATAAAGGCCCACATATTGCAGTAAAATGATACCAGGGTAAATCTCTCTTCATAAAAATACACTCGCATCCTACACACAGACGCACACTGATACACACACACATATAAATAGAATAAGATGCTAGACTGACCTTGCCACTACGGGGTTCATATCAATGTTGAGGTAGGGTCCTGCGGTGGCGTAATCCCACAAGGCCAGAGCCCCGTGTCTGTGCAGAGTGACGGTCACACTGTTCACATCCGTCAAGATTCCGGTGATGTTAGATGCCACGGAGAAGCAGCCAATCAGCTGTCGACCCTTCCCCTGCCACTCCTACAACACGCTACTCTTATGTAGATCTGGGCCAAATACTGCTTAAGGCTTCTGGACAGTCGGGCTAGGAAGTGGAGATTTGCACTAGCCCAGATCAAAGTTATCTGTCCCAAACCATTTTTCACAATTTTTTTTATAAATTACATAGGTGTATGCACTATTCTAGATACACTTTCAGTGTGCACATATACAATATGATGGTTACTAATGCCATAGTTGTGTGGCAAAAAAATCATGATTAACTACTAGACAGTCGGGCTAGCATCAGGGGAAAGTGTACTTGCCCGGCAGTGTTTCTACTAGTCTGGAACTATGGGCTAATGCTTACATTCCAGACTATAGATCAGCTTTGTTTCCAAAGCGATGTGATGGAATACAGGTAAACATGTAGAAAACGTTGAAATAACAAAACGTTATGGACTAAACCAATGAAAATACAGAAACTATTTAACATATTCTGATTTTAAGTAAATTCTATTTTAGTCTTTTATCATGGACATCAACTTGCCTTTAGCTTTTGTATGAGATGGTTTGTATCTGTAAGGCCACTAGGTGTCTCTGCAATTCGGATCACATGTGCTCCCACTTCTCTCCATGGCAAAAGATTGGAATGATGCTCAAATGGACCAACAAACACCACCTGGTGTGCAAAACAATCAATACAATATCTTACATTTCAATAAAGGACTATACATGTACAATTCCCATCTATCACATGCACATGTACATGTATGTCAATTCAGGATTATGTGAAGATAACGTAGACTCATGTTTAGTTCTTAGTAACCATAGCAACCACACTGTGCATTGTTTGTCAATAGATGTGAAAAACGTGCTCAATGAGAATAACAACTGTATATGTCTACCAAAGTCTATATATTTGAACTGAAATTTTGATTCATGAATTTCTGAGTTTCTCTCAGGATTTGATGATGATGCTCACTCCAGATTTGGACCCAGTCAACAGTGGAGTGCTTGGGAGGGGGGGAGGTTTCTGTCAGGATAATGCATATATATCAATGACTGAGATATACAGGCACTGTATATGTCACTGCAAATTCTCACTTTTTTGTTAAACGTCATTAGTTTGTGTGCTAATGGCAGTCTAATTTTTGCACCAATTTTGAATTTTAAAAGATCTATAAATGTTATAATACCAAATATTTATTGAAATAATTTTAATAATTGATAGTAAAAAATTAATTTCACAACACGAGTGTGTAAAAACATTGTTTTCATCAGCACAGTGTCACTTCTTCTTCAAAGAAATCCTTCTTATGACATGGGTTTAGAACTTCTGAATTTGAGCACTCAAATAGCTAAGATTTATTCACATATCTCTCAAATTGCAAATCTTGTATTCATTTTTAACATAAATTTATGTAGTGATGGAATTTATATATATATATTTCAACACAATACTTGCAATTTTCTACACTGAAATTGATGAATTTACACCTTGAACACTCAACTTCATTGCTTTTTAAATTTTCGAGAAAAGCTTTTTAAATTTTCAAAAAAGTTTTTCAATTAAACTTACTGGTGGCTGTGTGAGGTGGAGTGCGTGTATGAGTTTGTGAACAGCCCCCGTACACCCACTGCCTGCAAATATGACTGCATCATGCTCACTGGCATGAACTGCATTCCGGATTATATCCCTGAAACAATATCAATACAAAAGGATATCAATAACCCTCAACTATAAACCCTTTATAATAAACACCAACTACATATATGGTAAATACAATGTTTACTTTACAAAATATCATTTGCACTTATAGAATTGTCTCCTTGGGATCAAACACAATGACTGTTGCTTTACAAGATAAAATAGTTCACCTTGCTTCATGCCTGAAGAGTGTTGTCTGCAATGAGGTAACTGTTGTAGTGGTGTGAGTGTTCCCATATTCTGGCAAAACCTCATTCTCTATGTATTTCTCCAGAAAATTCAATGACCTAGAAATACATAAAATATCTGATATTACAACAACTTCAAATAGGTTCAAACAGAGATATTTAAACAGAGATTGGAAACAGCAGGTCTGCCACTAGGTGTCAGTGTGGTGCACCATGTAACTCAGATGTACAACTGTTGTGGATACATAAAATATCTGATAAATATAACAATTTCAAAGTGGTTCAAAAGGACCAGTCGGAGCCAAACATCTATGAGGTCACACAGGTATGACTATATGCTGCCACACAGAAAGTATGAGTGGCCAAACAAAACCATAACTATACATGACCTTTTCTGGTCGGTATGTGTTTGGCTTCCAATGAAAATAAGTTAACCTAAAAAGTACTGGTAGACGGTTGCTATTAGGCAACAGGGCTTGACATACGCACTGGCCCGGTGGCCCGGGGCCACCAGATCCTCTGTTTGGGCCAGTGAATGCTCTGTTGTAGTGGCCCAGTTGGGCAACCATATTTTTAGTCTTTTAGTGGCCCAAAATATCTTGATTTTATTATTCTAATCCTTGATAGATATCATATCATGATCAATAGACATTTGATTGGGACAAGTGTCCCCCCCTCAGACACTACACAACCTTATGTACAATGCTCTCTTTTGTATTACCGTACTCATCCTATTATCCTTCGAAACTTTGGGCCACCACTTTTCATGCTCTGGTGGCCCAACTGGGCAACCAACATTTTTCTCTTAATGTCGAGGCCTGAGGCAACTATTCCAGATTATGCTTGCTATAGGGGAACTACTGGGGAACTATTCCAGATTATGCTTGCTATTGGGAAACTATTGGGGAACTATTCCAGATTATGCTTGCTATTGGGGAACTATTGGTTCCAGATTATGCCTGCTATTGGGGAACTATTGGGGAACTATTCCAGATTATGCCTGCTATTGGGGAACTATTGGGGAACTATTCCAGATTATGCCTGCTATTGGGGAACTATTCCAGATTATGCTTGCTATTGGGGAACTATTGGGGAACCATTCCAGATTATGAGAAATATGTCAACATTGACAAGGATGATAAATATTATCCTTTATATTTTTGAGTCTATATGGTTATAAAAAGTTATGTAGACCTACCTTCCTGAAGCTGTATAGTCACAATAAACGGCTGCAATGGAAAAAAAAACACATCTTGAAATGTGTACATGTTATTAATAAGTGAAAAAAACTCATCTTAAGATAATACTTGAAAATATTTGAATGTACATGTATATTAAATCATCACAAGAAAAAGGTGGCACAATTTGTTTATCCAACATAAGCATACTTAGAGTAGGTGAACCTTCTTTTAGGCCGAATGAAATATAATTAAGTTATGATGTTGTTGTCTTGAAATCTTGAAAATTTTCAAAATATTGAATAAATGAATCCCAGTTGCTCCAGCTGGCTGTGCCAAACTACAAATTTGATGACTATACAAGATTGGTAATTATAAAGTAATAAGCTGGTAACTTGCTACTGAGAATGCAGAGAGTAATATATATATATTTTTTTGCTCTTAACTCTCAATAATTGCTCTCAGCATTTGCTCAGATTGCAACTGATAACTGGTAAATGATTGTATCGTGTTGGCCCTTTTTGACCGTTTACCAAGTTCGACTGTAACCTGGTCGACTGTGCCTGTTTAACCATACAATAACAATTAAATTATCTATATTTTATTTTGCACATTCCATGGTAGAACATGGTCTGGTGTGAATAAAGTTTAAAAAAGTGACCCATTTGTTGATCAGGATGACCATGACGTGGACGACACATCCTATGCTATAATCCTTGACAGGGTGACAAGTCATTGAAATATTGTTAGGACGATCATTCATTTAACCTTGGAAATATTCACTCTGTAATGGCTCTAAACTCACAAAATCTCCTTCAAGAAGGCTATTTGAATGCCCTAAGGTCATTAATTAACTCTAGGGACCCTCGGTAGCCGTTAATTTTCAAAATGACAGTGGTCGTCCTGGCCGAATTACTGCACCTATTCACAGTGGTCGTGATTTCCAAGTCACTTTGACACTTGTACCAAGTACCACATGTCTTTGATTTGTATATGATTCTGCCAAAGCACTTTAAAAAATGTATGTATATTGAATTGAATGCCAATAAGTGGTGCTCTATTGACAAGTATTGTCTATTTTCTTTTTTGTATTTATATTTGTTCGTGTTAATTGTATTTATATTTGTTTGTGTTAATTGAATTAAAATAATCTGTGAGTATCAAATGTATATATTTAGAAGATAGTCCTAATAGTATTAGTATAATTTTAATTAGCATGACATATAGGTTTTATGTGACCTTCTATTGCCTTTCCAAACTCGTACGTCATACACTGTCGGTCACTAGGTGTCGCCACACGTTCCGGTGAGTCAAATATTAACAGTACCGAGAAGCACTCACTGATTTTTAATTTATTTCGACTAGAATCCACAAAATTGAACAAACTTTATTTTTATCTGTATTAAAATTCCACGAGGAATCTAAATATGTTGGTTATGTATTTCCTTGTACAATATTTATTATCGTAAATGATCGTTAATCGAGATGGAGCTGTCAGGAAGACATGACACCTGAGAGTCTCGGAGCAACAATTTTACTATTTTTAGATGACACAAAGGCTACAAACAATTCCCCTTCAAAGCTTGAGCTGGGAAACAATAACAAAAAAGGTCTTTGATCATAAAATTCAAATGATTTTGGATGACAATGGTGTGAAAGTGTATGGTTGTCTGACAGAAGGGACATGAACAACTCATCACCTTGGCTTGGTGTGACTGCCTCACTAAGCATCAAAGACACTTAAGTTTTGTTTATCTCGAAGTCATTTCTTCCAAAAGTTGTCTATTATCTTCGTATTATCTCACTGATTTCAAAACTGTTTTCGGTTTTATCTGATAAATGGTGTAGTTTTTAAGATATCTTCAAAATAGTGATTTCTTGTTATCAGCTGTCAGTTACAGACCCACACGAAATTCGTAGCGCCACCTATATGCGAGTGATAATTGGGGATTTTCGGGAAGGAGAATTGTCAATAAAATTTTATAAATAAATAAATGTACCAATTAAGCGGAGGGCAACTTACCTTTTGTCAACCCAAATGGTCCTGAAAATACTTTGTCTTTGCCAATTACACTTTCTTCTATGTAGGAAAACAATTTTTGTGGATTATTGTTGACTCTGTTGTTTTCGAATCGTGGCCTTTTTGGCTTGACATGCTCTTCGTCAGTGTGAAGAGTTTGCCCCGAGTCCCTCACTTCACTTTCTTCCTTCTCTGGTCCCTCGGGAAGATCATAAAATTTTCGCCGAGCATGTGGTAAAACACTTCCCGACTTTTCGTCACACATCATCAAACTCGTTTAACTATTCCAAAAAGAGGTTAAGTTTTGTGATAATGTAAAATTTCTTGTTGAAATTGCCAAAACGTGTTATTATTAGTATCTACGTGTCACCTATCATTTCGTACATTCAAAGAAAATAAAGATTTCGATAGGTTACACGTTATTTATATTTTCCCGCCAGAGGACGACATGGTAATGACGAACCAAAATCCACTAGAGGGCGACGTGTCAATAAAACAACACAACAAAGATGGATGAACTTGAAATCTGATGAAAGAGCGAGAAATGTTTACATAAAACTTACTCCGTTCCTAACAAAATGTTTATTGCTATGATGTGAGAATCTGTAGAGCTATGAGCTGCGTGTCTTGAAAATGTGTGACGATGTCATGTGGAAGATATTTTGATAACAACGATTAACGATAGTGAAAGTATCAATTAACATGATCTTTGACTTTGAACTTTGACAGAAGTTTGACAGGTGAGTAACACTGAGTTTTTATCTGGTAATATATGTACGACCTGAACATAGGTCTTTGTTTACCATGTTAATACTGCAACAAAGATTGATTTTCCCAACCTTTTAGCGCAAATTGGGCTTTATATAAATTCAACAAGAAACTGAGGCTATCACAGTATCATGGAAAGTCTTCCTCAAAATATGAATATATCAGATATAGAGTCCCAGAGCAGAGATAAAGAGATATCTGTTGATTTTGTTTAGTCAACTTGGAGATGAGCTATAATGATATATATATATATATATATATATATATATATATATATATATATATATATATATATATATATATACTTTTGTAGTTTTATTGTTTCAGGGATATTATTTATGATTGAAATAACTGGTATTTATTTTTGGTAACTAACATAGTAAATGATCAATGAGAAAACAGGTAAAATTGGATCCTGGCATTTTTTCACGGGATCCTGTTTGACCTTGGGAACAGATTCTGTCCCCCAGAATGACCTTGGCTCGACGAAGTTTACCCCATGAAAAGCTGTCCCCAGATACTTTTTAACGGCATAAAACTTTAAAAAATCTCCTTTGAGAAGGCTATTTGACCCTGAATGCCAAACTGGTTTTTTTAAAAAGTAGAGAGTGTGTTATTGAATTAAAATCACACCATCGAACAGGTACGGTTGAACAGGTTATGGTCGAACAAGGGAATGGTCAAATTAACATGATATAGCCACTCTCCAGTAAAATTTATGAGGACTTCAGCTAGTTCAGGTCATATTAGGCTTAAGTCATGAAATGATTAACATACAAATAAATCACTGATTCACATGTATTTTATTGCAGCTTTGCATTTTTTTTTGTGAGAAAAGGGATATAAGCCATGGCGCCATCTATGTATATCATTATAATGGGGACCGTCCTAACCCTGGCCCGCTGTGTGATAGCTGACTACAGCATCGCTGCATTCAATATTAAGATACTGGGCAAAACCAAGATGAAAAATGATGACGTTGTAGAAATATTGGTGAAGGTGAGATAGATATTACAAAGTCATATTACACCAAGTGAAGTAATCATCCTTCATTAATATTTAATTAAACAATATACTGTCACTTTATTAATACTTCATTACAGCTTTGCAAGTCCTGCATGCAGTTTTGTTATTCTTCTTATTGAGTAAAATATTCTATGGAAGTAAACTGTCATTTAATACTTGAAAATAAGATTGATAATGATAAAAATGATGTGCAGGCAAAATAATGTTGAAGGCAGTGAAAGTCAGATAAAAACTCTTATCTTTTGTGTAATTACTCTGATGCCTTATGAAAACAGCTGACTGTGTATAAACTTGATAAATGATATCATAATTCATAGAGGAGTCCAAAATAATGATTAGGAGATACAAAGCATATAATGGTCAGAAAAATTGCAAACATTTTTCAACTTTAATCGATTCAAAGTACACACAGTCTTTCTCAATATTTAATAAATTCAATTTTATATCCCATTGATGTTCACTTACCATTCACCAAAATGTAAAGATGTAACTTATATTATCAAAATGATTAGGATATACTTACATGTAGCAGCAGGGACCACAGAAAACTACATTACTATGACATGAATAAACCCTGCAACTTTCACAACATAAACATCTAGCACAATGCTTGGCTGATAAGAGCTGAGTATTCATATTTGTAAAATCAGGAGCAATCTGAATGTAACAAACTAAAATATTGGCATGTTCTGAAGTGTTATATGTAATGTATGTAATGTAAGTTTTGCTCCAGATTATTCGCCGGTATGACATCATTTTCATCCAAGAGATCAGAGACAAGAAGGGCACTGCCATAGAAAAATTGTTAGAAAAGGTCAATGACCATGGGTAAGTTTTTTCCCAATTGAAAACTCTACAGTCATTTATTTTGCCATTATTCATGACATCCTTTAATTTCATCCATTATGAACATATTGTTTATATGCGAAAGGTCTAGCAGAAAAGACCAACTTGTTGGGGAGGTTTGAGGAAAAAGTTTGCTTTACACAAAAATATGTTGAAAAAGTGGAGTCTGCTTGGTATTCAGCCAAGTTGAATAACAGCCTTAGGTAAACTCCAGGTTCAATTAAAAGTGTCTGATTTAGTCAGTTTACTTTATAATGTTTCAGGGCACAACAGTATGGTATGAAAGTTAGTGAGAGACTGGGAAGGAATACGAGAGGGATGGAACAGTATGCCTACATGTACAGGTAAGGATGGAATAAATGTGAACAAATAGTGTGATAGTTAACATATTGTGCTGACACTTAGGTCAATCAAATGGATAACACACTCTTTAAAATCTATAGTTAAAAAAGATTATTGTATGCAGCTCTTAGAACAGTAATAAATATATGTTATAATATAGACTATATTATAAAAAAATGGGATGTTACATGCAGTAATAATAATAATGATAATAATAAAATTTGTATAGTACTGATACCAGACTAAGTCTGTTCATAGTGCTGTGTTCAGAAAGTACTTTGTGAAGAGATCTGTCTTCTGTCTTCTCTTAAACATGTTAAAAGTACTGACTGAAAGACTATTTCTAATGTCAGTCAGGAGGGAGTTTCACAAAATAGCAGAGAAAACCCTGCCTGTTCCTCTCTGTTTTCAAGCGAGTTTTTGGGACAGAAAGGTATGCGGATGTTGACAGACAACTAATTACTTTATATTGTAGATTAGAAGCAGGAATAAAGATATTGGAGGAATACCAGTATGAAGACCCAGAGGATAAATTTATCAGAGAACCTTATGCTCTCCGGGTACAAGCCGAGCATACAAGTAAACTTTACTTTATTATCCAGAAATTTCTGAAAATCTTTTGATATATTTAATATTTTAATATTTTAATTTACTTACTTCATGTATATTAAGTTAAACAAGTTTTTACTTTTTTTTTTTCATGATTATAATTGTTTTATTTCAGTCTGTATTCAAAATATACCTCTTAATATATAGAAATTTCTGATAAATTTTTGACATTTTTAATATTTTAATTTAGTTACGTCATGTATATTAAGTATTACAAGTTTTTACTTCTTTCCCATGATTCTAATTGTTATATTTAAAGGCGTTTGTATTCAAAATATGCCTCTTAATATATGGATAAATTTAATTTTATGATGTGTTTTGTTGTCATCTTTCTCAGACATGGATTCGTTTGTGTTGGTGGGTGTCCATATTAGACCCAAGGAAGCAGTGCAAGAAATCAACCACCTGGATGATGTCCATAGCATCATTGCTGAGGTCAATGATAAACTAAACCATCATTGTTTTCTTTAATATTCCATATTTATACAGTGCGATTGCGGGTTTCCATCTTGTTTTTTTTAATGATTGGAATTTAGAGAGTTTCTTTGTGCACTTCCAATGTTTATTGTGCAGTTCCAGTGTGTTGTCTTCAATGGGACAGTATGGCGACCCACAATCGGCCTATTTAAACTATATATTCAAATACATGTATAATGATCAATGTAATCAAACATTTTGCAGAGATGTATGAATGAAAATTTGTTATGCAGAAATGGCAGACGGAGAACATTGTCATCATGGGGGATTTTAATGCAGACTGTAGATATGTGAGGGAATCAAAATTGGCAAAGCTTGACCTGAAAGATGACAAATTCCACTGGCTAATTCCTGATGATGCTGACACTACTGTGTCTAAAACAGACTGCGCTTATGACAGGTAGGTACAATACCACAGACTATGCTTACTATAACAGGTAGGTACCATACCACAGACTGTGCTTACAACAGGTAGGTACCATACCACAGACTGTGCTTACTATAACAGGCAGATACCACAGACTGTGCTTATGCAGGGAGGTACCATACCACAGACTGTCCTTACAATAGGTAGGTACCATTCCACAGACTGTGCTGACTATGACAGGTAGGTACCATACCACAGACTGTGCTTATGCAGGGAGGTACCATACCACAGACTGTCCTTACAATAGGTAGGTACAATACCACAGACTGTGCTGACTATGACAGGTAGGTACCATACCACAGACTGCTTATGACAGGTAGGTACCATACCACAGACTGTCCTTACAATAGGTAGGTACCATACCACAGACTGTGCTTACTATAACAGGCAGGTACCATACCACAGACTGTGCTTACAACAGGTAGGTACCATACCACAGATTGCGCTTACTATAACAGGCAGGTACCATACCACAGACTGTGCTTATGCAGGGAGGTACCATACCACAGACTGTCATTACAATAGGTAGGTACCATACAACAGACTGTGCTGACTATGACAGGTAGGTACCATACCACAGACTGTGCTTATGCAGGGAGGTACCATACCACAGACTGTCCTTACAATAGGTAGGTACCATACCACAGACTGTGCTTACTATAACAGGTAGGTACCATACCACAGACTGTGCTTATTATAACAGGTAGGTACCATACCACAGACTGTGCTTATTATAACAGGTAGGTACCATACCATAGACTGTGCTTATTATAACAGGTAGGTACCATACCACAGACTGTGCTTATTATAACAGGTAGGTACCATACCACAGACTGTGCTTACGACAGGTAGGTACCATACCACAGACTGTGCTTACGACAGGTAGGTACCATACCACAGACTGTGCTTACAACAGGTAGGTACCATACCACAGACTGTGCTTACGACAGGTAGGTACCATACCATAGACTGTCCTTATAACAGGTAGGTACCATACCACACACTGTGTTTACTATAACAGGCAGGTACCATACCACAGACTGCTTATAACAGGTAGGTATCATACCATAGACTGTGCTTACGACAGGTAGGTACCATACCACAGACTGCTTATGACAGGTAGGTACCATACCACAGACTGTGCTTATAGAGGTAGGTACCATACCATAGACTGTGTTTACGACAGGTAGGTACCATACCACCGACTGTGCTTATTATAACAGGTCGGTACCATACCACAGACTGTGCTTATTATAACAGGTCGGTACCATACCACCGACTGTGCTTATTATAACAGGTAGGTACCATACCACCGACTGTGCTTATTATAACAGGTCGGTACCATACCACAGACTGTCCTTACAACAGGTAGGTACCATACCACCGACTGTGTTTATTATAACAGGTAGGTACCATACCACAGACTGTCCTTACAACAGGTAGGTACCATACCACAGACTGTGCTTACAACAGGTAGGTACCATACCACAGACTGCTTATGACAGGTAGGTATTATACCTCAGATTTTTTGTAATAAGGTTTCATTCATACCACTGACTGTGCTTGTGAGAGGTAGGTACCATACCACTGACTGTGCTTGTGAGAGGTAGGTACCATACCACTGACTGTGCTTGTGAGAGGTAGGTACCATACCACTGACTATGCTTGTGAGAGGTAGGTACCCATACCACTGACCATGCTTGTGAGAGGCAGGTACCCATACCACTGACTGTGCTTGTGAGAGGTGGGTACCATACCACTGACTGTGCTTGTGAGAGGTAGGTATCATACCACTGACCGTGCTTGTGAGAGGCAGGTACCCATACCACTGACTGTGCTTGTGAGAGGTAGGTATCATACCACTGACTGTGCTTGTGAGAGGTAGTTATCCATACCAACGATTGTGCTTGTGAGAGGCAGGTACCCATACCACTGACTGTGCTTGTGAGAGGTAGGTACCATACCACTGACTGTGCTTGTGAGAGGTAGGTACCATACCACTTACTGTGCTGGTGAGAGGTAGGTACCATACCACTGACTGTGCTTGTGAGAGGTAGTTATCCATACCACTGACTGTGCTTATGAGAGGTAGGTACCATACCACTGACTGTGCTTGTGAGAGGTAGTTATCCATACCACTGACTGTGCTTGTGAGAGGTAGGTACCATACCACTGACTGTGCTTGTGAGAGGTAGGTACCATACCACTGACTGTGCTTGTGAGAGGTAGTTATCCATACCACTGACTGTGCTTGTGAGAGGTAGGTACCATACCACTGACTGTGCTTGTGACAATTACGTTCCATATCATAAACCCAGCTTATGACAATTAGGTAGTTGAATACCGGTAAGCTAAATGGAGTTCTGTTGAAGTAGAACTCATTCACAAAAGATCCATCATGATTGTATTTTCTTTTTCAGGTTTGTAATGACAGGTGAGGAATTCCTGTCAAGCGTGAGGAATGGCAGTGTCCAGGTTTACCGGTATGATCGGGAGTATGACTTGAATGAAGAAGAGGTATGTCTCAAATCATTCAGAAATAAAGATAATAAATATTAATGGCTTTCTGATATGTTGACAGGAAAATTTCTTGCAGATTAGGATCTAAATCTAAATTAGATTTATCAAACCACTTGATAAATGATATTTATGTGGAATAAGGGAATATTTGTTATTTAATTATTTTTTAATTTCCAGGCAATGGATGTGAGCGATCATTATCCTATTGAATTTTCTATTGACACAGAAGGGAAAAATGAATTGTGATTATTTCAATACATAACAAGTTCATCAGGTAAATACACTTCACATGGAAACATAATTTTTTTCAAGATATTTGCATTTGAATTGATTCCTGTCATTCATCCTCTTTTGTATATTTGTAAATGCTAATATTGTTTTTTTATTGAGCATACAGGCCAAATACCATGAATGCACAGGCAGCATTGTGGTGTAGCAAATGGAGACAGTATAAATTCTCACAGCTTGAGTTTCAAAAGTTGTGATCCACCAGGTGTCTCTAGTGTCATGCACAATGCATGCTGGGGTAGATTTGTAGACATGACAGTTGATATGATGATTCTGTGTGCTATGAAGGGAATATATTAATGTTATGGCTGCAATGCATGAACAGAAAAAAAGGGAATCAGTTTTAGAATTATTGAGAAGAACAGAAAGGCAACTATGGATGTGATAAACTGGTTCAAATAAAATGGCATGTTAATCAACTACTATGTCACTACTATGAGCCAAGCTTCCCCCATACGAGACAGATTTTAACACACCAGGTGGCAGCATGGCCCACTTGAGCTTGAGGATTTGGACAATACTGAAGTAGTGCTTTTAAAAAACAAACTAAAGCTGAGCCATGAAAATGAATTTATATTCGAAGGTAGTAATTAAGACACTGTTGACTAGTATAAGTATCAGTCATTAAGAATAATTATAAATGATAATGAAATTTATGTAACATATAGGTTAGTTTGGGATTAACTCAGTAATACATGTAAGTTCTCTCATAATGAACAGAGATTAGAAAAGCATTCCATTTATCTTTCCTGATGAACACAATATGTTCGGTAAAGTTGGATTTACAGCAGGAGATACATTAAACAAAGTCCCTTGGGTAATGAAGTAGATACTTTTGCATTAGCATGATGTGAACTGTTTAACTACACAAAAGGTAACAATTCAGTAAGAGATAATTAATGAACATATCCTTGGAAGTGGCTAAAACGGTAAAGAATATGTTTCTTTTTCCTTGCTATTTGGAATCAATAAAATGATCATCCAATGCTTACAAATAGAAATAAAATTTGTAACTATATAGTAGAGCTCGCCTTTGGAATTCAGCATAAATTGTATGAATATATTGTAGATATTTTAAGTAATCATAAGTTCAGTTATAAATCTGCCGGATGAAATATTTGTAAATTCTATTTAAATCAGCTCTTAATTACATATGTGATTTGATACATGGTGATCTAGGATATCAAATTTGACAGTAGGTTTGCAAATTAATCAATTTGAGTTAATCTGATGGTGTTATTTCCCTCTCTGATATCAAATATTGTATAATTATGAGCTGTTAATTAGGTGTCTCATATTAATCATATTATAGAAAATCAACTAAGATTAAACTGTGGGTGTTTCTATTTACCAACAAAACATCCATGACAAAACCAGCTTTAAAGCATTCATGAAACCACAGAGGTCACAGGCAATTTTACAGAGGTTTGGGGTATGCTTAGAAGTACTGCCTGTATACAAACATGTGACCTCTATTGTGGTCTGTCAGGGTGTTAGGCCTGTGCCATTGGACGAACATGAATTGAAAAGCAGGGCTCTGTAAGCCAAATCACTCCATTGTCCCAATCTAAAGGTACCCCACTGTTAGCAAGACTTAACTAAGCAGGTGTTGCACAAGATTACTAGGTGTTCAGCTGAACAAAGTTTGTTGACAAAGTGTCCGATGGATGATTTGGATTTTAGCAGAAGACTCATCCACTTTGAAATGGCATAGATATGTATGCAAGGGAAATATGATGGGTAATAACCTTTGAACGCACAATTTGGGGTTTAAACATTTATATTATGAGAGGAAAAAGTGCTTGAAACCTCATTTCATGAATGCTTTAATCCTAGCTTGGCAAATGATTGGTTTAAATATTTCTCATTAACACATTAGTGCGCTGGTGAGCAGAGCTACCTTGGATGTGGGCACATTACAAAACAGCTATCATTATCATATTATTATTTTAACAAAAGAAACAATTTTATGACAAATTTCCCAAATCAGGCATGCCAAATTGCACAACGGCAGTTCTCAGTATCAATAATTGCAATAAAATAGCTGCATAAATTGTCTGTGGCACCTTAGACCTGTTAGAAAGATCAGATGTATACTTTCTTATTTTTATTTAATTGAATAATGTGATAAAGATCTGATGTATAAAATATTAGACCTATCTAATTGTATAATTTGAGAAAGATCAGATGTATACTTTCTTGGCCTTATTTAATTAAATGATGTGATAACGATCAGATGTATGTAATTTCTTAGTTTTCTTTAATTAAATGATGTGATAACAATCTGAAGTGTGTACTTTCTTAGTTTTGATTGATTAGATTATGTGAGAAAGATCAGATGTATACTTTCAATTCCCATCAAAATCTTTGCAACTGCAACTGCCTGTATTTTATGAAGTTTATCTTTACAAAACTACAATGTGCAAAGACTTCTGTTATTGTATGAGGCGATAAATTCATTTTATGGGTTGATTTTATGAGTTGATTTTATGAGTTGATCTCATGAGTCATAATTTATTTTGTTGGTAAATTAAATAAAATTCAATGAAATGGGCCTACAAGTATTGGCCTGCATTGATTAATTTGAATAACAAAGCATAACGAAGCATTAAGTGTATAAGTATATCTTCTTGATTTTACCAACCTAAAAATGTTGCTGCCATGACATACATGTTATTCCCTTTATAGAAAAAAGAAATCTTTGAAAGGAAATTCCTTGGTATTGATGGAGGAGATTAAAGTGTTAAATGGAGCATATCAGCGAATGCATTCGCATGTATTATGTTCATTTTATAGTGGCAGATAAAAACTAAAAACACGGCGGTCGTGAGTTGGTCGAGATATGTCTCAAATCTCGTCAGATCCGAACTTTGACCCCTGGATCTTATATTTTGGCATGCCCATATTTGGGAAATGGCCAATAAAACAGTGAATGTTATATATTCACATTTTGAAGGGCAATGACTAATGTATCATATCATGTTATATCCCGTTTTTAGCTATATCCTGTAAGAGCATATATAAATATGCTTGGGGAGGGGGGATACCTACAAAATATTACAACATTTGGGCAATCTGACAAACAACACTAATTACACAGGGAGTAGAAAACTTTTAGTTAATGAGGATAATGTATTCCAGTTTCATCAAGAATTTAGGAGCATATATAATATGCCCTATATTGCATCAATCCTTTTGCATTCTTACAGGGCTTGTTATTTATTTAAGAAACTATTGAAAATGTTACTCAAGTATAGCCAATGAAAGTCACCGTAAAATATCCATGAAAATAATTAGCTTATAGATGTTAAATTTTGTTAACTATACTTTGATAATATGGATAATTTGTTCATGTACATGATTATAATCAATAGACTTGGCTGACGTCAACTCTGTTTACATAACACAAATATAATCTCATATTATGTGTTAATTCTGATATACTGCAGAATATATAATTGTGTATTTGAGTAAGGTCTATAGTCTCTTGTGAGCACTTTTGAAACAAGGTATTTGTTATAATATGATCAATTAAAAACAAGAAAGAATTCTGTCAAATAGAAATGATAATGTGCTTTTGAAAAAAAAGTTATATGCATGCCCATGTTTAGTCATAAAAAGAATCAAAATTATTTTTTACAATAAAATTATTAAAACAATATCCATCATGTTTATGAATATACATGTATTTTAACATTTATAGATTTGTATAATTTAAATTTTGCACTAAAATCAGGCTGTTATGTGTGCACAAACTCCTGACTTTTGATAAGCCAAGTGTGAAAAATACCATATTGGTACTGATAGTATACACGTGCCTGGTATATTGCGTATAAATTCATTACTCTGAAACTTGGCACAGTATAGAGATTGAGATGGCACAGTATAGAGATTGAGATGGCACAGTATAGAGATTGAGATGGCACAGTATAGAGATTGAGATGGCAGAGTATAGAGATTGAGATGGTACAGTATAGAGATAGCATAGTATAGAGATTGAGATGGCACAGTATAGAGATTGAGATGGTACAGTATAGAGATGGTACAGTATAGAGATGGCACAGTATAGAGATTGAGATGGCACAGTATAGAGATCGAGATGGCACAGTATAGAGATTGAGATGGCACAGTATAGAGATTGAGGTGTCACAGTATAGAGATCAAGATGGCACAGTATAGAGATTGATATGGTACAGTATAGAGATCAAGATGGCACAGTATAGAGATGGTATAGTATAGAGATTGAGATGGTACAGTATAGAGATGGTACAGTATAGAGATGGTACAGTATAGAGATGGTACAGTATAGAGATGGCACAGTATAGAGATGGTACAGTATAGAGATGGCACAGTATAGAGATGGCACAGTATAGAGATGGTACAGTATAGAGATGGTACAGTATAGAGATGGTAGAGTATAGAGATGGCAGAGTATAGAGATGGTACAGTATAGAGATGGCACAGTATAGAGATGGCACAGTATAGAGATTGAGATGGTACAGTATAGAGATGGTACAGTATAGAGATGGTACAGTATAGAGATGGTACAGTATAGAGATGGTACAGTATAGAGATGGTACAGTATAGAGATGGTACAGTATAGAGATGGTACAGTATAGAGATGGTACAGTATAGAGATGGTACAGTATAGAGATGGTACAGTATAGAGATGGTACAGTATAGAGATGGTACAGTATAGAGATTGAGATGGCACAGTATAGAGATCGAGATGTCACAGTATAGAGATTGAGATGTCACAGTATAGAGATTGAGATGTCACAGTATAGAGATTGAGATGGCACAGTATAGAGATGGCACAGTATAGAGATTGATATGGCACAGTATAGAGATCGAGATGTCACAGTATAGAGATTGAGATGTCACAGTATAGAGATTGGGATGGCACAGTATAGATATTGAGATGGTACAGTATAGAGATGGTACAGTATAGAGATGGTACAGTATAGAGATGGTACAGTATAGAGATGGTACAGTACAGAGATTGAGATGGCACAGTATAGAGATTGAGATGGTACAGTAAAGAGATAGAGATTGAGATGGCACAGTATAGAGATTGAGATGGCACAGTATACAGATGGCACAGTATAGAGATGGCACTGTACAGAGATTGAAATGGCATAGTATTTATATCTATAGATTGCATAGTATGGTGGCATGGCATAAATACACATAGCTGATGCAACTTCATTGACATTTCAGTGAGATGCTCAACTTGCAACTTACGTATACGATCTTGTACTATCTACTTCCGGGAGATGGATACTATACTAACATTTGGAAACCATTTACTCTCAGTGTTAAGAGATTTTGATGTAATCTTTTACCAACTTTCGGCCATCTTGATTTCGGTGCTTTCACAGCTTTCAATCAGGTGTCCCAATGATTTTCAAGGTAATACAAAAGGTGTGAATGCTTTCACCAATATATCCCCCACAACTGTTCCTTACCAGTAATTCATCTCTGAAGTCAGGTATATTCGCTTCATTCAAGCATGGCTGGGCTTTAGCCAGTGGAGAGCTTTTAACTTCCCAAGACAGCAATTCACAGATTGCTTCATGGCGTTTTATGCTGCCATATATTTCCTTCATGCAATTACAATTTGTGTTTCCAAGTGAAATTAGAAAAAGTCTGTGATTGAGTGCACCCCTGGTTCTCAATTGCTTATAATATTTGCAAAAAAATGCAAGGCATACCATTCATTGCAGTGGTAGTATTCAATTATTAATATGATAGAAAGTCCTGCTATGGAGGGTACAAGGCAATGAGCGCAGAATTTAAATTGTGTTCTAAAGGGACACTATTCATTTCCCTCAACAGGATCACAGACATTTCTGAATTATGTTTATGTTCTTGATGTTAGAAGAAATGCCAATCAGTGTAATGAATGAATGATTGCTTCACGGCACATCGACACGATGAGGATAATCAGTGTAAGGCTAGTGTAAGTTTTGAAACACCAAATTAAAAGATTGGATGGTACATAACCGAAATGTCCAAACTTTAAGGTCATGAAAGTAAATATAAAACATTATTCATGGATCAAAAATGGTCTCAAATAAAGGTTGTAATTTCAGTTATCATCCCTTTAGTTGTATATGACAGATGAGAAACTTTGCATTAATCAAAGTGACAGGTGAAACTTTGCATTAATCATTAATCATACATTGCGTTAATCAAACAATTTCCGCACCAACTCAGCATTTCAAATACCCTAACGTAAAATACAACAATATTTGCATCTATTCCTATTAAAATCCAACCAGAAATCTGACTTCGGTGATGGCTGAGTCTATGAAATTGTTTCAAATGTTTCAGTGTACATTTTATAGCAAATGAATAGAGATTTTAATATCAAAATTTATGCCACCAAGAAGCTGCACAAGAGAAATATCTCATGTCAAGGACCTGCGACATGACAATTCAGTGAGGCAGCACTATATCTGCTACAAAAAACGTAGGCAGGCCAATCCCAATAAGGCTGCTAGAAATGGGTATAAAAAAGGGTACATTTTCAGGTTGATTGTTTGTTAATTTGGTAGTGTAAGTCATTTTCTGCATTATTTCAGTTATTTCATGACGAGACCTACTTGTAGTAGATATAGTGCTGCCTCACTGAATTGTCATTTCGCTGGTCCTCTTGGTGGATGCATGCCATATTAACGGTACATTAAATGCCTGTATAGGAGTCTCCTCGACCTGTTAGAAACCTGTTAAATGCCTGTATAGGAGTCTCCTCGACCTGTTAGAAATGTATATATATATATATATATATATATATATATATATATATATATATATATATATATATATATATATATATATATATATATATATATATATATATATATACATAGATAGATAGATATAGATATACATAGATATATAGATAGATATTAATACATTATATTAAGGAAACAACCATACATAAATTGCACATAAATGATTTATTTGCTCTCCTAATAAATAAATCTACCTACACCATACATAAATACATATATAATTACTGTATATATAATTGGTCGGGACTGTGATCGTCGTCCAGCTCTTTCTTGCGATCCTTGCTTTTTCCACATATATAATTACACACAGTTAAGTTAAACATTAATTAAACATTAATTTCGGGGGCTCCCAATCCTAACTAGTTAGCCAGATCCCAGTATCCAATTCCAATGATGTAACTTCATGCAGTTAATAGTTGCTTGTCATAAGGATTAATTATGTGCTGTACATACTGATTTACACCTGTGTTTTATGCCAATAAAGCGTAATTCAACAAATTATGTGTCACACTCCAGCTTTCTCGCTTAGCATTTTTTGGGGTTAATTTGCTATCCATCACATATTCACAATATTTATGTCATTACTCTGACACAGAAAAGGTGTTAAGCATAAATTTGTCGTTAACGTCATTAGTTGTTATTAGTGATACTTAGAAAATGGCATTGGGAAATAATAAATGTGTGAGAGCAGTATTAATGTATTTGTCATAGGATTTCACCTACACGACTTGATTATGAGAAGGTATACAGCAGGGGTCTCGGTTTGGACCATATTACCTTTCAATGTTTAGCAGTGATCCTTTTGATAATTAATAATTAATATTATTAATAATAATATTCTTCTCCCATAACTACATGCTTGTGATATGTTGCCCACATCTGGAACATGTTGCCCATGTTTGGATATTATCTGAAACCAATACAAACCATGCACTTTCAATCAAATATATAGTTCAAAGCATGGGTTTGTGTTGCATATAGTAATTTTAGAAAATAACTGTTTTGAAAATAATCTGTTTATTTCTATAAATGTGCTTATATGTATAACGTGTTTATTTGTATAATAAATACGTGATTAAAGACAGCTTTCATGTGATTGGTCATGCATATCAGATCTATATGAAATAAAATTACCTAACAGATCATTCAAGTAATCTTTGTTTTTGAAATGATAGATAGTTCATACCTTTTATTTGAGGTGCTAGGTGCAATACTGTTTTTCCACAAGAAAAGACTTCTTAGGGCCGTCCTGAATTCTACACTTCGGAGACTGTAGATTATGATATTTGCAATGGGATTTACTAACATGAGCCCACCTATCACATTCATTGTGTTTCTAGATAAGCTACAGTTCTCACCACAAAACAAGGAAAAGCCACTTGCCACCACATAAGGTGTGTAGCTAACGATTGCAATAAAGATCACAAGTTTCGTCAAGTGGCATATCTTAATTGTGTTTTTTAATCTCTTTTTAGTCCTTGTAATCAGTATCTGTTGCTGCAATCCTATTCTGATCTCCATGGAATTCGGAGTATTACTACTGTTGTTCAAAGTGACAGGTGCAATTGATTTGATAGACCCAAGAGCAGAGGCCATAATCACATTTGTTTTTTTGCTGATGTATGATATCATGGTAGCATTTAGAATGATTAAGATAGACATTGATAAAAAGACAAAACCAATACTACATTTCACAAACCAAGGTATATAATAAGGATTGCCATAGAAACAAGGAAGATTATCCCTGTGGGATCTCAATGCTAGACATGTATCAGAGATTACATATGTTGTAGCCACTGTCCACATTGACACTACATGATACAAATTTCCATATTTCTTCCTCTTTCTTGAATACAAAGATGTACCAACAAGCATATTATCAAAACACAGAAAGAGCATGGTTGTTAGAGATATGAAAACACTAACCTCTATTAAGCCTGTAGGAATTACACAAGCATGCTTTGATGTTATGCCAGCCTGGGTCAAAATAGACCGAACAACAAAACAAAGAGCACTGACAAAGTCTGCACATGCAAGGTTACTAAAATAAATCTTCGTAGACACAAAAATATTTTTCCACCTTGGTATTGAGAGAAGAATTAAGCAATTGAAAGCTATAGCCAACACAGACATTGAAAACTTAAAAAAAAATACTCCAATACTTGGTTCCTGAGATTCCAGTGTTGCGTTTGTTATGTTGTCAACCATATTGGTGACTGACTGCTGAAAGCATGAATACTTTTCCAGGAATGTTAAGCTCTGACACACACCTGATTATCATAACGCAGAGCATTATCAGTTGGCCCAGACGTCAATATCGCCCATCTAGGACTTATCTATTTGATCCTGATATTTTGATTATTAAATTAAATTAATTAGTTAGGACATTATCAACCATGATTACAATGGAAATGTACTGATGAATTAATGACAGACACTGTTCTCCTTACATTTTAGTTTACTTTTTATGTTTCTGTTATTTACATTTCTCTATCCATTTCACTCTCTATTTTTTCAGTTTTCCCAAGAAAAATATCATTGAATTTTTCCGCCTGGTATGAAGGATCATCAATATGTGGCATGTTTGTTTGTTTGTTTGTTTGGAGTTTTACATCACTTTCAACATTATTTCAGTCATTTCGTGATGAGACCTACTTGTAGCAGATAAAGTGCTGCCTCATTGAATTGTCATGTCGCAGGTCCTTGACATGACAACCCACCCAGTCACAGATTTACAAGGACAACGGGCTAACCCTTTCGGCACGGGCCTCAGCTCATGTGGGAAATTGTATCATGAGTTCACTCTTGGCACGGCCGGGGTTCGAACTCACAACGTTTTGGATCATCACAGAGGAACTGGTGCTAGTAAGCTGGCGCTCTAACCAACTGCACCACGGCCCGTGGCCCTAATGTGTGGCATGGGTGCCTAGGTAGCATAATACATAGAAACAACATTGTGAGCACGTAAAAATAAGGTTTAGTTGTTTCAATGTCAGCACATAAAACAACCTCTTTTGGGGGATCTTTCATTCTTTATGTGCTCTTTCATCCACGTGGCCGGCTTCCTTAGGAATATGCTGGCTTCTTTGAACAGATCCATGTTTATCCATCAATTATATCAGTATGCTATCATAATGATTCGCCATCTAATTCGCCATCTAAAAGAGATGGATATTTCCATCTCTCTGAGTCATACAAGATGGATCTAATGTCACTCAGTTTTTTAAGTCTCTATATTTAATTGGTATTTTGGAAGTTTCGGTGGTATACCAGTCTGATCTTTATCCTCTTTGTCTGATCTTTATCATCTTATGATCTATGTGAAAAAAGCATGAATGAAGACTTAACAAGATACCAAAATGTAGAGGCCGATTCAGTTTTTGATTTTAAGAAGGCTTTCAGTGTAAAGGAAACATTCACTAGGCTTAGGGAATTTAATATTATAATATTGATGCTTGGTGCCTTGGACATCATTATGAACAGAGATATCAACACTATTTATAAATCTATTGAGAATATTCCCGAAACAATGTCAATATATATCCATGCAAAGATAATCCTATGAACACCACCCCCTTCACCTCCTTCCATGGCTGCCAGCCAATTTTAATGAACACACTAAAGGCTAATAAAATTAAAAATGTAACTTTCATCAATACCAGAGATATTTTTGATAAATACCTTAGGCATGAGTACATGATTGGAGGATCCCATAAGCTCAGTGTGGAAAGATTTTTTATGATGAGATTACCAGCAATATTGAAGTAGATCTAACTATTGATTTGCAGACTTTCCCAGAGTCTAAAAAAGCACAGGTTGAGGTTTCCAAAGCAATGCCCTCTACTTCACAGGGGACCTCATATGTTTCAAGTTCAAAGATGTATAGAGTTGCCTCTTGTGAAACGCAAAATGATTCAATTTGGTCTCTGGCTAAGGACTATATCCATATCATGAGGGAAGTCCCAAATGATAAAATGGGACTAGTTATAGGAAAACTATAGGAAAAAGCAAATGTTAAAGCCATACGGCTCATGAATTCAACCACAATTCAAAAAATGTCCTGGAAGTCACTATATGAGGGGCAGAAAGAATCGCAAGGTTTACTGATATTTGGCCCCCCACCCCATGAATTTAATGAATGCCCTGGATGGGGTCGATAAAGTGCTCTCTGGGTATGACATCTACCAGACCTACGGCATTCAGATAATGAATCCATCCCATGTCAGAATTATGAGAAAAATGGGGAGTGTATGTCTTTATGCTGTTAGAAAAGAATTTAAACTATGATACTGTGAATAATGTGAATAATTATTGCATCGATGAAAATAAGCATGTAAATGGAAATATTTTTAAGATGCAAATACACCGTTACGGACCAAAAACGTCACAAACAAGATCCCAATTCAGTTTTGATGAGATATTCATTAATATGAATAATCTTGTAAATCATTATCTTGTAATCTTGTAAATCATTATCTTGCTACCAAATTGATACCAAATTGATATTTCATGTTCAAAATTTGTGACCTCACTACAGTAAGATTAATGGATCAAGGGGCAAAATAAAACTGATAGTGCACAACTTCAACTTGTGGTTTTAAGCCATGCCCAATATTTATTATCTTAGTTCATCGTTCATGAGATCCTCTCCTTTAGATATAAGTAGGTAAGATGTTGTATTTTCACAGGTCTAATTTTATCTATTTTCCATTTCAGATATAATCATACATAAAATATGAATTCTCACTAAAAGAGTTTGGGATTATACATAAAAAGCAATAAACTCAGACCTCTCCAGATCACATATCTGGGCTTTGCCGATAAGTGATTGGAGAACACTAAGGTTAACAGTAGATCAAGGGTATTCCCAGTTTGTGGGTTGGCTCCTTTTGCCTCAATTGAAAATGCATTGGTGTCTTATTACAAAACCCAGACGATAGCACTTGCGGGGTCATACTGTCAGATCCGTACCTCTGGCCAAAATCCGTTATCTGGGATGCAATTAATAAACATAACAGCAGCCCAAAACCAGATCCTTGCGTTACCCGACATCATCAAAAGTAATAATTAAATCGTTATATCTTTCTGTGATCTAACGTACATTAGGGGTATCGCATTCAATGTCAAATTTGTGATTTTAGTCTGCTTAAATGTGGCAAAAGCTGCTGATAGACCAAATAATATTAACAAAAATGATAGACCAAATAATATTATCAAAAAAGATAGACCAAATAATATTATAAAAAAATGATAGACCAAATAATATTATCAAAAATGCATTGTTTTTATCGGTGTCAATTATGATATATTTTGTACTTTCAGCAGCACATTTTAGTGTTATGGACAGGTTTGTAGACTCTACATGGTCTACAGAGTTTATTCAAGACTCATGGATAAATGACAATTTTAGTAATATGGCTCATTTCGTCCAAACCTTAAATCTTCGATGGGACATTATTGCCTTTTTATGCCCGCTAGATGTCACATCACTGAGGTGTAGCCTTCCAGTATTTTGTAGTTCAAAGCTTGAAATATCCAGAATTATAACAAGAGAGATTTATTCAATTTAAAAACGATGTTATTTACACACATATAAAGAAGATTTTTCTAAAATAAAAAGAATAAAATCTTTACAATGATATTATTGAAATCCAATTTTCTGTGAATTTATAACTTTCTAAGACTTTTTAAATGATAGTTTTATTTTCTTCTCTGAAAATTTTCCTACACGAATTTAAAGATTTATTGGCAGATTACTCCTCTGATACATATATTTCAATTTCTATCTCTAAAACCATCTTCAAATATGATTTAGTCATAATAAATATAATGCTTTCAGTAGATATTTATGCCAAAACGCTTATCTTAGGCGTTTTATATGGAATCTTCTACTGCTAGGTATTCTGGATCCATATCATCACATCAAAAATACTCAGGCTTTTCGTTAATATCTTATTTGCTCATTATATAAACTAACAAATCAGTTTTTCAATCCACACTTATATGGCTGCTCACTGTTTAAGGTCAGTGACCCAGAATATCGTTTGTAGGATGGGAGAGGTGATTAAGCCCATTTCTTAGTTGTCTGTCACGTTTATATATATGTCAATATTCAGAGGTTATGTCAAGGTCAAATAATCATTGACCTTGATGCAGTTTTGAATAGCAGAGAATCACAAGATTGCATGGGTTTAATGACGGGCGCGATATATGGGTTCTGCCAGGTATCCAATGCCCTTGGCAGACTAAAGGTGTGAATGTGATGGCAATATGCCGAAATATAAGCCTCACTCTTAACCCTCGGGCAACTAATGTGAGCTGGCTTTGATTTGGAATAACCTAACATATCCCTTTATCCTTGTATCTTGATCACTTCCGGGAAGGTCAGTGTCATTTCTTACAGCCCATGGAACATTAGTTACAAGTTTAAGGGCGAGAAAGTTTTACTCGTGTTGATTTGGTCCTCTCTATCAATGGACAAGAATAAAATATTTATTGGTTTTGAAAATGTTACTGTTAAAAGCAACAGGAATGCTTACTGTCGTATTTCAGTATAGATATCACTAGCTGCTTGGTAACATAAATGTTTGAGAGCGTGAAACAATAAAAAAAACTATGGTAATTCTTACTTAGCAACATTTTAGTGTGAAATGTTACTATTTATACATTCAAGGATCATTGAAAATACAAGGATGTCTTGTCAGAGAAAGTAATCTATCCTGGGTGGCTAAGATATGATTTTTGTCTCCAGCTATAGCAAGTTTTAAAATATATTCATTAGATTTAACATAAAATGATTTGTTTATTTTCTTCATTTGAGTTATCTTGTTATTGATAAATGCGCCGACCCGACAGTGTCCTCTGTTGGCCATCAAGTACCAACTTGGTTCATCTGCATTTTCATCAAGTCTCAAAGTGAATGTAACTTACCATCTTTTTTAGCGCCAGTGATTCCTTGAAACATATTTTGACTCCTGTCAAAGTTAAACTAGCTATGGTTTAATTTATTTTAATTTAATCTACGATCAAAGTGTAGGGGGTTATTTTCCATCTATTTTCCTTCATGTGGACCTGTTGGATGTCAGAAACAGAAGCGCAAATAAAAGAGGTGACTTCAAACAGTAGCGAGTAATGGAGAATGGCTCTCAGGTCCACAAACACAAATACAGGAGAACGAGGATTGTAGGGACAAACACCTCCGATAAGGGTTCAGTAAACACCCCGCTCCAGAAGTTTCCTTCATAACTAAGCGGGGGATCAGAAGGAACACATTGGCATTTAGGTTACTAATATACAATGAATATGTAGAATGTAAAATGGCGCCTGTTATGTGAAAATTGGAAGTTGAGAGACTTGGAGTAATACACCATGAAATGCCACAAAGGCCCTATTTTGAGTTTTCAGGAAGAAATGCCCTATTTTGAGTTTTCAGGAAGGAAGGCCCTATTTCGAGTTTTCAGGAAGAAATGCCTTATTTGGAGTTTTCAGGAAGAAATGCCCTATTTTGAGTTTTCAGGAAGAAATGCCCTATTTGAGTTTTCAGGAAGAAATGCCCTATTTTGAGTTTTCAGGAAGGAAGGCCCTATTTTGAGTTTTCAGGAAGAAATGCCCTATTTTGAGTTTTCAGGAAGGAAGGCCCTATTTTGAGTTTTCAGGAAGGAAGGCCCTATTTTGAGTTTTCAGGAAGAATTGCCCTATTTTGAGTTTTCAGGAAGGAAGGCCCTATTTTGAGTTTTCACGAAGGAAGGCCCTATTTTGAGTTTTCACAAAGGAATGCCCTATTTTGAGTTTCCAGGAAGCGTTGAACATTACGAGAGGTCTTTTAATTTGATTTTAATTTGAGGTTAATCAGAATATTTTTTAAACATTTAAAGTCAAAGAATAAAATAGTTATAACAAAAGTATGTTGTATCAAAAAGTGCTTTAAAATTTGTCGATCTGACTGGCGCTTTGTTCCATACTTCTAACAAGAGTTGAAAGGTGAAAGGGATCTATATATCAAAGGGCAGGTGTCCAGGTACTTATCAGGCTTACAACTGATGGATACAGAAATAAGGAAGCGCCACTCTTCACAGTAAAATGGCTAAGCCGTGATATTAAATGAGAAGAAAACTGCTTTCAAAAACAAAGTAAAGGAATGCAAATATGAGAAGGCTACATGCACTCTAAACAAACCAATTGAAGAATCAGATTTATTCTCTGAAAAATAATTGTCTATGTCTTAAAAATATACATATTTTACGATTATATATATATATATATATATATATATATATATATATATATATATATATATATATATATATATATATATATATATATATATATATATATATATATATATATATACATATATATATATATATACATATATATACATATATATATATATTTATAGATGAGTGATATCTGATGAGTGATGGCTGTATGATAGGATAGCAAGGATATGTATCATTTCCATCATAGTTCTATAGTCAGATAAATTGTTTCACTATCCACTTACGGTTATCCTTTTATGATTAAATAGATGGGAGCACACAGTTAGCCTTGCCATCACGTGGCGCACATCACGTGACACACATCACGTGACACACATCACATGGCCCAGGTAAGTTTACATTACATTATGTCATAATCAGATGGTTTATTTAATCAAGTAACCGCCTTAATTCCTAATCAGGGCTTAATTAGTTTCATCAACTGACACAATAACCCAATGTTCACAGTTCGTAATTGGCAGATCAAGAAAGTGTATCTCCAATTAGAATCTTTAAAAGATCTCCATTCATTGTAAAGCCCCATTAGGTTATACTTCAAGTAATTATCAGCAAGATTTACCAGAAACGTTTTATTGTATGCTTTTCTCATTAGGACACTCTCTTAGATATTTATTTCTTCATAATCTTAGATGTTTTATGAGGTCACATGAGCCCAGAACAAGTTTCCTATTTGGGAAATATAGAGATATAAGGCGGTTTCATTAACACTTCCAAGTAAAATTCCACAAAGCTTGCACACAAAGAATTCTTCAAAGCATATGAATATGTTCTATCTTGAAGCTATTATGTTACATTGCACTTGTTTATCGGATTTGATTGCTTTCCCATTAATACACTTTACATCTCCATTCCCAATGTCGAAATGCTCAATACCCCCAGTTAGCTGCAGCAAGAACAATTTACAATATGAAGCTTTCAAAGTACAAAAAATACATTCAGGGCGATTACACATTAATTATGCTGAGAATGAAATATCTCCAAAAAGGTACAGTGATATACTCCTGGTATTTTGGGCTAGCAGTTGTTTTGGCTCCATCGTACAGCAGATAGCTTCGGTTAAGGTATATCCCAGCATGCAATGTCACAGTGGAGAGCCGGAAGAAGAAGAAAAAGCTCTCAATCAAATTATTCTTCAACGAGAATGACCCACATCTATATATAGAGGGAAACAATGGAATGGATGAACTCCTTTCTAATTTTACCGGTAAACCAAATAAGTCTCATTGATTTTCTCCATTAGACAAGACTCCAGCCTTTTATAATGGATTTTTATTATTGCAATATCTAAAAATGATTAGTCACGTGTGGTGCCATTATTATTGTTTTGAGACCACCGATTAATTAAACCTGTTTAATTTAATGAGTTTTAAATGGATCCACATTCACTTCAGTATTATATGGTAGGTGAAGTTTTACCCAGACCTCACAAAGGACAGGTACATGGTGTGAATCTGTAATAAGCCACATTAATCATACTGACACAGTGTAGTACTACTCTTGGGAATCATCATTTGTGATCTTAACGATGCCAGGTGTCAGGACATTATCGTAAACAGACAGCTCTCTGACTTATCACCTGGGGATTTGTTATTATATATTATACTAATGCTGTTAGGATATTCCAGATGATTGTGTTAATATTAATATGATGCTGAGCTGTAAAAAATGCGCTGGTGTGATTACATGGAAGTCAGATATCATTTAATCAGTTAATTATTTATTGAATATAATTAGTCTTTATAAATATATCTATGTTTATATTTCCACAAGTTTCCAACATTTTGTCATTTAATCAGTTAATATTTTTGGAATATGATTATTGTTAATAACTATATATATCTATGTTTCCAAAACGTTGCATCTTGTGAGTTTTATTACTGATGGTGTTAGGCTATTGTGCCTGACCTGACCACAACACAGCAATACACTGAGCCTGGGCCTTTCATTTAACATCTATTGATTGTTTTATAGCTTTAAGAAAAGCAAATTATACAGGAAAACAATGGTGAATTGGCAAAACAAAGATGCTTTTTGTTAGTGAATACCAATCAGAATATTCTGACAATGGTTGTCTTGTGGGTGCTTTTGATTGACTGAAATATGAAATTCAGTGATTTGCACTCAGAATAAACCGCCTATATCCAACACAATTGGAAAGTGACAATTAGAACACAGACTGAAGTACCCACATCAAATAATTAACAGTTGAGTGATGTCTTAAGTACGCGGACCACCAGAGAGGTAGGCAGGCAGGCAGCTCTTTAAATGGCATCATTTTTATTGTTTTGGCGTCACGGTTTTATTGTTCCCAGCTGGGCTGGGTATATACGTCATGGTCGGCTGAGCAGGGAAACCCAGACTTGGAGGAGGGCTGCTGCGCAACAATACAATGCGGCAATGCCATGGTATGAGGCGAAAACAAGGACTCAAACTGTGAAGTGTGAAGCTTATAATGCACTTTAATGGCTCCATCTCTTGGTGAAGTGTCCCATGCTGGTGGTTCATGCTGCGGTGTTGTCCATAACATCCAATGAACCACGCTGGTCATTTAATATATCTGTCATATAGCCATACTATATACTGGTCTACTGGGATGCACCGGGGACAAAGTAGTCTGGTCTCCTGTGCCCACCGTCCACAATCGCAGAGGATCCATTCATAAAGGAAATATATATGGATAACATTACAAAACAATGTAAGTACTTTTATGTTGTTTGTAATTTTTTTTTCAGATTTAAAGAGGGAAAAAACATGGTTCATATCATTGATTATAATTCTATAAACATAGTTGCATAAGTATTTACCATTTTCATGTAGCAGCATACTTATATGTGTGTGGCATTTACATAAATGTATGTATATAAACAAAAAAGCTTCCCTTTCACTATAGATTTGTACGTAAGGATGACGTGCCTGGAAACATTGTTTCATTTCGCAGCAACAAGTTATATTTTGTAAAAACATTGCAATAATCAATGCAATTTTGTTATAAAATTGGTCATTTAGTGACCCAGAACGGGAGTTTGAAAATGTTAAGCACGTTTAATGTTAAATCAATATATTCCAAAATGCAATTTGCAGAAGCACATACCTGCAACACATTGCACCATTTAAAAGTGACATCCCATCCATTTCTATTGATCTTTATTGTGCATAATTGTTAAAGGTTGCCATGGAAACCACAGACACAATCCATCATCCGTTGCTAGCTTTCCTGATCATATGATTGGCCAGTTTCCCGGGTTGCATGTCTCGGGGCTACAGATTTTAGCATTGTGTTGCTGTACATGATAGTGGCATGTTTGATTCCTCTTGTATTTTCCATGAGAATCCCCATATTGAATATTATCATGAAGAGTCCTTCCCCAGAATATTTGACTCAAACTGCCCAGCATTGTGAATCACGTTTTCCAGTTTATGTCTTCATAAAAAGAAGTTAATCGAACTGACCATGATATAACTACATAATTAACTAGTTATGAATAGAATTGGTCATAAATGTTTAATTAATGTGCAAATTTATTGCCAAAAATCATAAACATGGATATGATGGATAATTTGGATGTTTATGCTCTGCATGAATCATATATGATTGAGAGTGTCCGCGTGGTACCGCGTGGTCCCACTAGCGTGCACACTTCACATTTACCATTGCGCTTACTTTATCATTGACTCACTGCATATATATATATATATATATATATATATATATATATATATATATATATATATATATATATATATAGTCAAAATGATTTCTACGGATACTGTTTTTATAATGTTACGTCCAAGTTACTTTCACATTTCTGTATTTTTGGTATTTTAATGATGATAATATTAAGAGCAGTTCATCAGCAACATGAACAAGTGCTGTATGTATAAATACTAATAAGGAAGTTGTGGGTTATGCAGAGTATATAGGTACTAAAGTGTTAGTTTTAGTCCCTATAGTGAATGAAGGAGATCCCACTCAGAGCAAACACAGATGTTACCCTGGTTACCATTGTCATGGAAATCATCATGGCTGTGTAGGTCACGCAGTTCAAATCAACATTCTAACTTAATGATGGTATGATGGAGTGAACCTTTTTTCTGATTAGCCTGCCTGATAATGTAAATGGGCGTTATGAGTACAGTCATATCATATGTAGAATTCACATGAAGACTCATTTAAATGAAACCATTCTTGATTAATGTAAACTGGTTGAGATATTGTTAAGCTTGAGTTCATTCTATTTGATGGCATTATGCTTGATGACATTTTGTTGAAGGACATTTTGTTTGTTTTTTTTGATGACATTCTGTTTGAGGACATTTTGTTTGTTTTTTGAGGACATTTTGTTTGTTTTTTGAGGACATTTTGTTTGAGGACATTTTGTTTGAGGACATTTTGTTTGAGGACATTTTGTTTGAGGACATTTTGTTTGAGGACATTTTGTTTGTTTTTTGATGACATTCTGTCAGAGGTCATTTTGTAAAAGGTCATTTTGTTTGAGGACATTCTGTCCTCATAAATTAGCCTTTAAATAAAATATCACAAACATCACTAAAGATTGATTTTAGTGCCAATTACAAGATGATTTTCTTTATTTGTTTCGATGACCTTTCTGCCATAATTCAGGCTATATAAGATTAAATAGAAGCCAGCCACTGGAACTCAACATCCTACTCTTTTTGAAGAATGGCTAGGGATATTTCTTTTGCATCATCACATGCATAAAAAACAAAAACCAAGGCCTTTGATAAGCAATTGTGGGGCACTAGTTTGGTTGAGGAAACAATTCATTAGTAAATTCTACCTACACCTGCCTATTCTATGCAATATAGAGTTTTTATATTAAACAATAGATTGCATAAATACAATAAAGACAATTGTTTTTTATCATCATTCTACCTACTACAGGATAGTTTATGTGAATGCACAGATATTGATTTTAACATAATAAAAATATTTGGTGTGCTCCTTCAGTCACTATTTACATAAAAAAATATTTAATTGCACCTTGCCTCCTAATAGAATGAAGTATAAATAAAAAAACCCAAAATAAAAATAAAAAAGGGAAAAACCCATAGTACTCAAATTATAATATAATAATATGATCTTAGTCAGCGCCTTAACCAGATCAAGCCTACCCATGAGATGCTTTTCCATAGAGTATTACTGGATCAGTTTTCCAGTTTAAAAACTATTCCTTTGTATGGAAATGTTTGCATCAGCTTATAGGAGAGTGAGACAAACCTATTTAGTACCCATGTGTGGTAACCCTCAGGTCCTAGACACGTGGCACTCACCTGGATTTTAGCATAAAATATAACAGTTTATAGTGTGAAATAGTCATGTTTAATTTATGTATGGGACCTGTTGGCAGATGGGACCATACATTGTCAACATTTTGTTCATCAAATGTCAAAGGTTCTGCATCCATCCAGAGAAAGCCTCACTTAAATATGTATTGCACCTTTGAAAACCAATAAATGTATTTGATTTTTTTACAACGAAAGTAATCAAATTCTGTATTTGGGAATGAATACAAATTAATATGATGTTTTGAATGTATACTCAGCATGAATCGCAAGATATTTCATTTATCAAGCCAAATATTTTATATGTGAATAATACATATTATCTCAGAAATTTAATTGAAGATATTCTCTGTCATTTGTAAAATTGTCCTCAGTCGCTCTTTGTTATTTCATGTTATGTTCAAGTCATAAAATATAGACTGTGATTATTTGGTCCTTTGTATCAAAGAATTGGCTAAAGGCATACTCAGAGAAGGAAACGTTTAGCATGACTTCACACATAGAGATAGTGAGCATGACCTCACACAAGGAGGTACTTAACATGACCTTACATAGGGAGGTGACTAGCATGGCCTCAAACAGGAAAGCATGACCTCACACAGTAGGTGGCTAGGATGACCTGATTCAGGTAATTGGTTAGCATGACCTCAGACTGTCGTTGTTAGCATGACCTCACACAGTAGGGGGCTAGGATGACCTGATTCAGGTAATTGGTTAGCATGACCTCAAACCGTCAGTGTTAGCATGACCCCACACAGGAATGTGGTACCGGCGATCATGACCTCAGACTGTCACGGGGTTAGCTTAATTGATGCATATTTTGAACATTCACTGATAATCAAATAAAAAAAATTCACACAGGAAAAATAAAACTAAAAGGGAATAGCTTGGCAATTATATTGGTACATTAAATGGTTTGATTATAGTGTAAACAATTAATGATGATTTGGTTTATTACCCGCACAAAATGATTATCATTTAGATAACGAATATATGACTAAAAATAAAATTAATCAGTTCTAGCAAAATCTGCATTTCATTGAGCAAAACCTGTATGAGCAAAACCTGTATGAGCAAAATCTGTCTTAGCAAAATCTGTCTGAGCAAAATCTGTCTGATAAAAATCTGTCCAAGCAAAACTTGTCCTAGCAAAATCTGTCTGAGCAAAATCTGCAAAATGGGTTTTAAATCTACAAAAATCTGATATTTTAAACCATGTTTGTTTGTGTCCATCAAAAGATTGATTTTTCTGATACTTTCTGATGAACTGTTTCTTTAAATAAAGATAAAGAAGTTTCTCATGGTAGGCACCTCAGGATTTTCTGATCTTTATCTTGATAAGCCTAAGTTTTCAACTCTGCAAAAAATCTCCATAGTCCTTTCTCCAGGGTAGTATTTTATGATCACTGCGATGCAATTCTATCCCTTGAGAGAAATGAGTCGGCAGAAACATGGAATTCTCACCTGACATTGGGCAATTATACCATGTTATCAGAATTTATACATCAATTATTTACAGACAGTAGCTTTGGATTGAGAAATTGTCAGTTTCTGTTGGCACCTTCTAAGCAGCGTCTGAGAGGCAGGCACCAGGACAGACACCAGGACAGTTACCAGGACAGGTACCAGGACAGACACCAGGACAGGTACGAGGACAGGCACTAGGACAGGCACCAGGACAGGAACTAGGGCAGGTACCAGGACAGGAACTAGGGCAGGTACCAGGACATGCACTAGAAGAGACACTAGGACAGATAACAAGACAGGGCTGTGTAACAGGACAGGCACTAGGACAAGTACCAGGACAGGTACCAGGATATGCACTAGGGCAAGTACCAGGAGAGGCACTAGGACAGATAACAAGACAGGGATTGGGGTATGTACCATTAGGGTGTATATCAGGACAAGCACTAGGACAGGTACCAGGACAGGTACCAGGACAGGCACCAGGACAGGCCCCAGAACAGGAACCAGGTCAGGCACCAGGACAGTACTAGGACAGTACCAGGGTTACTGGGACTAGGACAGGCACCGGGTTAGGCACTGGGACAGCTACCAGGGCAGGCACTAGGGCAGGCACTAGGACAGATACCAGGACAGATACTAGGACAGGCACTAGGACAGATACCAGGACAGATACCAGGCTAATTACCAATCATCATGATCATCATCATTGTCATTATCATTCCCATCTTTATTATCTTTGAAATTCTTCTCCATCAGCAACACCACAATCATTAAATAAATACATTATTACTTTGATTTTCCTGGTCATTTTATCATGTTTTAAACACATTCTTTATTAGTGACACTTCCAGATTCGGGATCTTGTGAAAATAATTATCGATCTGTGTAATAAATCATATTATTCAGCAACAAAAAAGTGGGATGAAAAAATGGTTTTCTGAGTAAAGAATAAAAACGCATTCAAATATGTTAAGTGGACTTGAGTCATCACGCCATCTCTGAACTACAAACATTTCATCAAGCAGTGACTGATATATCCATTAGCTTGATAAAGGTGTCTGATATGATATCAAAAACCCTTAGACATTTAGGTTGACCATGATTTGGAGTTTAATGTGATCTGGTTTGAGATTAATGAACCGTATGACACCAATATAAGATATTGATGCACTTCCGTACAAATCCATGAAAGAACTAAACTTCCTATCGAGATTTCTGTCCACTCTGTCATGCTTTACTTATTTTTGTAATTTATAGCCCCGAGCCTTACTGCTTATAATGTTATAATATTTAATGAACATTGTTGAATTTGGGAGAATATAACCCTAAGATTATACTTGACAGCAGACTCTTGGGTGAGAGCCTCTTGGATGAAAGACATCTATCAATTTGTACCGTGTTCCTGTTTTTTTTAGATATTCTGTATGTTTTTTTATCATACTTTTTTATATATATAAATACAAGCAAATTGTAGTTGTGAATGTGGATAATAGTATAAGTATGTTTAAGGTGAGATAGAGATCCGAGATGAGAGGGGCTTCATGATATTATAGATCAGGCCCTTTTAAGGATAATAGGACTTAGATTGGCCATGGCGTTCAGAAAAACATAAAGACTTGTGTAAAAACCGAAAAAGCAGAATCATGTTCATCACATGTTGCATGTTAAGTTTCATGTCATGTCAAGCAAAATGAACAATATGTTATATTGACCGTGCCAAATTATAGTTATTTATCCAGTGATTTCATGTATAGATATAAAAAAGCTCTACATTTTTGAGGTCCAGGTTTACATTTAGACATGGCTAATGGACAATTTGCAAATTCAATAGAAGCAAAACATTCATTTCTTTCTAGAATCCTCAAGAAAAATGACTGATTCACATATAACAACTTTATATCTTTACCATTGGATAATATCATGTGATATTGGCACTACATTCATTGGATAATACCATGTGATATTGGCACTACAGTCATTGGATAATACCATGTGATATTGGCACTACATTTATTGGATAATACCATGTGATATTGGCACTACAGTCATTGGATAATACCATGTGATATTGGCATTTAATTCATTGGATAATAATGTGATATTGGCACTAAAGTCTGGTAAATACATGGCATGCTAATAAGTTATCATATCATAACTGCAGAACAGCTATGATTCAGCTCTGAGGTCAACATATGGCGCTTGCTGGCCTGAAGTTTTGATCTACGATGATAGCTCTGGTCATCCATTAACATTTATCACATGACAAGGCAGTGGGCGTGGAGCTATATTAAAGAAAATCTCTCTCATTTCATTGAATGGAACGTGGGTCTCATCGACATGTTCATAAAGACTTCAATTGAAATTTTGAAGTGACCTGAAGGACTTGAAGATTGAGGGCCTTGGCAATGTGCCAGAAAAGCGATCTAGAATTGCTTTATTTTCTATTGAATCACGCGGCCATGTCAGTTCCCTGATCTTGTGGCTGGCCTCGCCACACTAGGATAGTATAACAGCAAACATGTGAAATGTTTTTGGTCAGATGAAATCTGGAGGTCAATGCAAACAGTAATTTAAAAAAAAAACTTTCTCGGGACAAGACAGATAGAAAGACTTGTGGCTTCAGGGGGGAAAGGTATTTTGTGTAAAATTTGTGCATTTTGGAGTGCCTGGGGGGAATGACATATTTTATAATCAGACATTCATTGTGCCAGCGCTGGGAGCCATGTAGCGGAGGGGAGCGCGGAGTAAAAACCTGGTGAGCCCACTGCCGCGGCAACACGGGTGTCAACTGGTTGAACACACAGCGCGCGGTGGATACAATATCATACCATGACTGAACTGAAACTTATATATAAATGTTTATATACTAACAAGATGAAGGGCCAGGGACTGACCTTAACTGCACGGTAAGAAACTTGCTATCCGTACAATATACAGACATTAAGAACATTTATGGCTTTTTGCATCACTACTTTAAAAGTGCCCTATTAACTAATGAGAACGTTTTTTTCTCTCCCTGCATTGCGTGTGTATAATTTGGAGAGTTTCATTGTATGGATGTATGTATAGGCTTTTTGTGGTCACAATGCAGCATGGATGCAGTTTCTGGACCATGATGAAACATGCGTCTGTACGACATGGTTGACAAACATGACATGGAGTTTTGTTGTATTGATTTAATCTGTGTATTTGCTACATGCATTTCATGAATTTAATCATTTCATGATAATGCAGCATATGACATATTATTGTCAGGTGTGGTGGTGGTATGATGATAGTTCTATGTGTGAACAACATATTATACATTTAACATAATCCAACATATAACAAAAGGATTTCATCATGGTTTATGCCAAAAGGCAAGAACAATTATTTAACTTTTAAGAAATAGCAAACATAATCAAATAAGGATTCATGATCAAAAGGACAATGTATTTTTGAACCGTTTACCTTAAATACATAGCGTTCATACTGACCTATAGTATAACAAGTTATCAGTATTTTAGTTATATTTTGTGTTTGTATTTGACAGGGGTGAAATGAAGTGTCCGCCATGCTGGGGTGTAGTATAATCTCGTGTCATGGAACCTCGACCTCGAAAGATCCATCCCAACCCACAGACAGAAGCCAACTGCCTCTCCAAGCTATTATTCTGGTGAGTAACATACTTCTATAAGCTAATATTCTGATGAGTGACATACTTCTACAAGCCATTCTGGTGAGTGACATACTTCTACAAGCTATCAATCTGATGAGTGACATACTTCTACAAGCTATCATTCTGATGAGTGACATACTTCTACAAGCTATCATTCTGATGAGTGACATACTTCTACAAGCTATCATTCTGATGAGTGACATACTTCTACAAGCTATCATTCTGATGAGTGACATACTTCTACAAGCTATCATTCTGATGAGTGACATACTTCTACAAGCTATCATTCTGATGAGTGACATACTTCTACAAGCTATCATTCTGATGAGTGACATACTTCTACAAGCTATCATTCTGATGAGTGACATACTTCTACAAAATATCAATCTGGTGAGGGACATACTTCTACAAGCTATTCTGGTGAGTGACATACTTCTATAAGCTATTCTGGTGAGTGACATACTTCTACAAGATTTTATCAGTTCCAATCGTGAAGTTGTTTCCATATTTATCCCGGATAAAAGGATTAGCTACATTTATAGATTCATGCACGGATTTCCATGGTTCACAGGGTCATTATATGAATAAGTGGGAATGAAACATTTATTTTAGAATATAAGTATCATTACCTGCGAATATAGAATGTGAAGATATGATGGTTTGTTTTATGACATAGCTGGCGTAAATGTCATATTATACACAATAACCTCATGCTATATGGCAGAAAGGTTAGAACAATCTTGGAAAATTCTCTTCAGATTCAGGATTTATTGCAGACTGCCATGGGAGATAGGTGTCTTGTAGTGAAAAACAAAAGTTGTTGTGTCAATTATTTTGTGTCAAGTTTTACGCTAAGAGAACAAGTTAATTGGGGGCCCCTGGAAACTCAATGTCAAAACCTTAAAAAAATAAGATCTTTGCCACAAATATGCTAGTTTTTAGTGTCGACATTTAAACCAGATGATTTTAACTTTTATTCCCATTATAAACACAAAATGCATCCATTATTTTATACAAAAAATGTTCTTTTATTCAAAAAGTCATTTAAATCAGCTGTTTTACGTAAGATGACATTATCATGTTGACTGTTAATTCAGGCTTAGGTTTAAAGTTCGTGTTTATTAGCCAAGTCAATTTATGTTTAATGAACTCCTGTATTAAGCTAGGTGATATAATAAATGATGAGACCACAGATATCAAAATCTGGTCACACTCCATGCGTGGAGGGGGTCGGCTACATGCTCCACTGGCCACACTCCTTTATCGAATTAATGTCAGCATCTACGTCATTCCTCTCCATAAATCTTTTATTCTTTTATCCAAGATTCTAAGAACATGTCATTCATGCTTTTGATTTATGGCATTCTATATATTACCTATTTTCTTCATTAAAGTAATATTACTTCTTGTTTAAATATATTAATTCATTTTAATTATTTTTTGTTTTATTTCGGAAGTTACATTAAGTTGAAATTGAATTAATTTCATCATTAAAGATTCATTCAGATTAACAATAACCCTGAAAATCAGTGCATGTGTAATCTGCTTTAGCAATAGAAATCAGAAAAAAAGACTTGCTTAGAAGCCTGCCTATAAATATTTGATGTTATTTCTGCAGCAAGAACCTTAGATATCATGCAGGGAAAATGTACCAAGATTGGCAAGGAAATCAGATCAAACTGGGTAGTAAATGCCCCACACCCACATTGAGAAAATAATGCATATATAGCCTTTTCTTAATATGCTGAATAGGTAAAATATCATATATCTTATTTCAACTTTATTTTGGTATCTTAATATCATGATACACAATTCTCAGAATGTTTGAAGGTAATAATTGTAAATTGAGATGTAGAAAGCTTCCAAGAAGAATAAGATGTGTTATTGTTTGATGGAAATTATTAATGCCTGAGAAATGTATTTTGAGTGAAACACACTATTATTGTGTCTGAACAGTATATGTATACATATATAAATACACGTTATCAGTTGGAGCCAAACATGTATATGGTCACGCATTAACAGAGCCAAATATAGTCATGCATGACCATCATATGGTATAATCTAATAACACACAACTGTTGCGTGGCATTATTTGGTCATGCATGCAATGGGCGTGGCTCAATACGGTCATGCAGCACATTCTTGTGACTCTTTTATCGTGACCAAATAGTGTTTTGACTGTAACTGATTTCTGAGATACGTTCCCTGTTCATCTAAGGCAAAAATCAATCCAAAATGACTGTGCAACCAGTTTGCTATTAGCACGGGAAGAGATTTAGGAGATTAAGATCGAGATTGGATTTACCTCTGTGACCTATATCCGCTTTTAAGCTCTCCTATGGTAATGCGATTATGTGTGCCGAAGAGCCAAATTGTCCCCACAGAAAGTATCAGAACCTATTGGGTTTTATGAGGCAGAGAAAATATGAATTGTATTTATACCCTAATAGAAGCCCAGCAATATAATGGCCAAATATGACCCACAATGAGCCACAACTATAGTGAAATGCCAAACAGGTCAAACTCACACTTATCCATAGCACAACTACTCCTAATTTGGCTAGATTCTGTTGAGAGTAAAACTTTGAGTATAAGTCAATAAACACATAAATAGAATTGCTTTTTGGCTGTAATAATGTAAAGATAGAATTGCATGTTTTTGATACATTTGTGATAAAAATTTCTTTCACAATAACATGGTATTTTGGTCATGATAGTAAAAAGATGAAATCATATCATTTGTAACACCAATTATATACCTGGAGAGAAAGTTGAGTTCAACCAAGCATCTGATTGGTTATGTTAAATCATGACCAAATGCATTCACGCTTATCTATACTATGACCTCATCTGATCAAGCTGAACTGTTGTAGGACTTTTTTTGTCATGCATACCTTGTCAGGGTCTGTGTAGGGAACATACACATGTTAACACATTTGACCAATTTGCATGAACTTTTATAGTTTACTCCATTTTGTATTGTAATGAATATGCAAGACTGTATAAAGGTATGGACTGAACTGTGTAAGTAGGGAGCATAGTGTCACTGGTCGGAAGTGTCAGTCGGAGTGACACCATTTGATATATATGTCAAAGACATGTAATGTTTTACTACATACTGAACTTCTAATGGCCTTCAGACTCAATTTCATACTTTGTAGATATTCTCTCTAAAATTAGTTTCTTTCACAAGTAGATGTATTTGAAGTTTTCTTATTTCGTAAATATTATATTTGAAAAATGGATTAAAATTAGAAGTAAAAGTCTATTTGCATTAAACATTTTTGGTCACATGAGTCTTAATGCTGAGGGATCAGTAATTATAACACATACATGACACTGAAGAGTCGGTCAGGGACCATGCAGTAATTACAGTTGATTAATATGAGTTGCTCTGTCTGGGCAGTGACTAAGTGATTGTCTCCGATTTGTACCATGTCAAACACACGTGTCATCCTTCTGTATCTTGTAAATATATAGTTCCTCCTGCTATAAGTGGACCATATGTTTGTCTCGTCTTCATGGATGACCTGATAGAGATTTTAGCATTTTGATCAATTTTCCATTTCATGGTTATCGATATACATGTAATACGCTATAATAAACGATTGCGGGTTACCATCTTTTTTGTAATGATTGGATTTAGGAGACATTTTTGTGCACTTCAGTTTTCATATATTGTTTTCAATTATGCGAGATAATGACCCACAATCCTTCCTAATGTTTCATTTCCTAATGTTTCATTGATGAAAAGATTTACCTTAGCTACATCTACCTCAACTGCCAATAATATATATATATATATATATATATATATATATATATATATATATATATATATATATATATATATATATATATATATATATATATATATATATATATATATATATATATATATATATATAAAATCATGATTTAAGCCTAGCATATTGTGTCACATTTTATTCTTTGAAAAGGAACAATAGAAAACATGTCCAAAATAGATCAACCAAGTTGGGAAAGCATATGACTATTTATATTTTATAATGACTAATTGTACTTCCATTTATTGGCATTGGTGTGGACTTAATAAAATATGGGGTGCGAGAGCCAGATCCACCAAAACATTACCTGGATATTGTCATCACCATGACAACATTTGTTTCTAGGGCAATGACAATATGGCAATGTGCCACAACAAAGACCCTTGCCAACTAGGCTGAGAAGGGCATCACCTCGTGGGTCAAAGGTCATGACAAGATTGAAAAAGCTGAGGTGTAAACTCGAGGGATGATCATACATGCGATATAGAAACTATTGGCTCAGAGTTTGTAGTTCTGTCACGTTTGTGTTGGCAATTGTATATGAAAAGAAATCTAAACATGTTTATTCCATGCTTTATATCCACACTTTATACCGAGTTTTGCAGTTCTCCGGTGAATAACAAGAACTTCTCTTTAGACGTTAATAATTCTAAAGAGCAATAAAAAACATTAAAATCATGCAAAAAGAATCAATTTAAGTAAAAAGAGCATGAATCATATTTGATCTGAGGTGCATTTTGGCTATTGTGATGGATGTTGTGATATTCAACTCATTCATTTATATTGATAAGAGTGATATTTATCATAAAAAGAAAGAAAAAAACAGTAGGTGTCAGGTAATTGTCTTAGATCATCTGCTCCTAGAGCATCTTCAATGTGAGATTTCAATGAGATCAAAAGAGTACACATGTTGAACAATATCATTAGACATAATGGGTGGACAGAAGCTGGACGAGATGCTCTCCTCACGAGTGTTTGAACTGTTATTAATGCTTCGGCTTTAAAGTGGGAAAGATTAGAGCAAGTGCACCACTTACAGTTTCAATGGACATCTTTAATCTGGTCATTGTAAATGATACAATGGTTTTAGACAAAAATAAAAAATAAAATAAATAAGAAAAAAATGGAATTATCTCAGATGTGATCATGTTTTGTAAAAATGGCACGATTCTGCCAGCTTTCATTTCTTAAAATTATAAGTGTCATGTTAAGTCTTTTGTGGGATAACAACAGTAGATGCTGAAGAACCTGTATGAGAGGTCTCTCCTGGAGTTGGACACACTTCTCTAGTGCATGGACCTCCTAGTGTCTCCAGCTCTGCCATCTGTGTCATGTAGCTGACAATTAGGTCTCACATGTCAGGCGCCATCTGCCCGTCACACCAGGTGGCGCGGCATTATCCCAAAATCAAATTGGCCAGAGCCGGGCATTTAGTGTCGAAAATTTACCTCATTTAATTTAACAGAAAGCATGGTCACCTAGGATGTCCAAGTTGGTGTGAGTATGCTTAGTTTTCTTGTTTTGGAGGATTGCCAATAATAAGGTCATTTTATCTAATTAGTAAGGTTGTTGTTTGTTGACATACAAGAAGCATTTGAGTCCGTGGGACAGGTTGGGATGATGTTGCTATGTCTGTATTATGTAACCATACCATTGCTATATGTGATATACACACAATGGTAACTATGGATACCATATGTCACCCTACATATATGACACCAAGGTAGAGGATGCTGATAATTCAATTTCTAATTTTGGCATTAAACTGCATGTTTATCTCAACAATAGATCTAAGATTGTGAACAATCAGTGATAGTAAGCAAATGTACCACAATTAAAAATGTATCAAATTTCGATCAATTATATTTTAGGATTAAATATTCCATATATTATAACTGTAAACATAAAAGGATATTTCTGATATTCAAAATACATGTTTACTTGCTTCATTATGCCTTGGAGTAATTAGTATAATTACTCCACGATTATACAAATGTGATATTATTAAATGCACAATACTTATAGTCAAATGTTCAGTGATGTTTGAAATTTAGCAATACTGATTATATTTTAAGTGATACAAGCTACCAGTATAATTAATTTTATCATAATTAACTGCATATACCATCATATCAAGACAGAAGACTGTTGGACTCTATGAACTTTTTTTTCAAGAAATTCCCTAAAGCCAAACCTGGTCAGAAATCCCTGGTGTTCTCATAGCTTGGTGCTAGTGGATATGTCCCTTCAATGTTATCGTGGGAAAACTTGAGACATTTTTTTGTTTCGAATTACATCTTGCCAAAATGTCATTTTGACTTGACATAAGGTATGGTCTTTTGGGGATCTAAGCGTCTTTCATCATGGCTCGACTATAACATAAGAATGTGGCAAACTATGTAATATAGATGATGAAGACAGAATGTGTACGTAGGTTAGACAGAGAATAAATGGTGTTTGCATAGTTTGGTGCAATGCGCTAAAGGAATTTCTTTTTTATTTTGCCAGGTGGACAAATGAGGTATTTCAAGTTGGATACGAGCGCCACCTAGAGAATGTGGACATTTACGATGTTCTCCCAGAGGATTCCTCCATCAAACTCTCAAATGACCTTGGAAGGTGAGTAAAATTAATATGTCAAATTTGACCCGATTATTGGGCAGCAGAATATGGCACAGAATTATCCGCTAATGGATCATTTTGGCCAAAAATCAGCATAATATAATTGTTGGGATTTCCAGTCATTAAATTTGTTTTGATTTATTGTGAAATATCAAGTTTAGAGGTAAAATGACTCAAACGTAGGTGCTTCACACGACCAGTCAGTTAAGCCTCAGATTGATCAAATACCATAAATACCATTCTTTATAGTGTTTAGGGAGAACTCTTTACGTGGTATTATCCAAAATATAATATTATTTTCATAATTACATTGTTTGCGATAAGGCTCACAATTTTACCTGGAGTAGAATATATTTATATTGTAAGGTTCAGGTAGATCTTCCAGAGAGTTAGTAGCTTTGTGATCTTATCTATGAGATAATCTTTCTTCACATGTTCAGCACCAGCCCTCTGTTGTGCACCGACATTACATCTTATAAATGTTCTGAGGCTTTTTGTTAAATGTCAAGTTTGGGTCCTGAGGCTATTTCATAAAAAGAGGCTTTGTTTCTTGGAAAGTACCTTGCAGATTGATGGCTTCTCATGGTTTCTTCTAAGAATTTTGAAATATGACCACCCTTGAAGCTAGCATCAGTGCCACGGGTGGTGTAAATCCAGAAAAAAATAATTGTTTAGGTTAAAAATGTTGACAATAATTATGTATTGTATTGCATAAATTTATGCGCTATGAACTCAACAAAATGTATAAAGTGAGCATGAAATCAGAAAGAGAACAAATAACATTTACAAGATATGAGGGGCTTGAGCAATTAAACTGTAAAACTCTGCTTTCTACAACAAATATTGGGTGATATTTATTTGGGGTGAAAATAGAATGCCTTTAATGTGCAAACTGATTATATATAAACCATTGAGCAATTTTACATTTACAAATATGTGAGTTTCAAACAAATATCCCGCCACCATAGGGCATATGTGGTAGCATTGAGTGTGGTAAGTCTTTTCTTGCCAAGCATTTTAGTGATCTCAGCAAGTGGACTAAAATTGAGCATGTTGTTGGCATGACACCTGGCACGGGATGAAAGCTGCACTTGTATCCTACCTATATGCTCATGTGAGGTCAAATACACAAACCTTGAAGGTCAGACCAATTAGTTTCTATTTTAGTGAACTGTTTTTCAAAAGGTCATTGGCGCGCCACCTGATTTAGATTGGTTCTGATCAAAATAAAGTGTTTCTTCAATGGTTAGATTCAATTTGAAGCTTTTATTGAATTTTTATTGCCACCTTTTTCATTTGATTTTGTAGTATAAGAGCTGGATTAAAAAGGAAATGACATTGGCTAAATACTTCATTTTTAAGTAAACAATACAATTTTTGTTCTGCACATTATCAAAATAATTGTGAACAAACAAAAACGTTTCATGATTATACAAGCAATGGGATGATCATAATGTTTTAATTTTCACATATTGATTAAAGCCGCAAATTTTTATAAAACATTTTTATCAACACTGATAAGACTAGTACTGAAAAATATAATTTAATACTTTAAGGTGTAGTTTAATTGAATTGTATCTGGTCATCTTAAGGTAAAACTTTGATCTGGTTTTCAAATTCCAACCACAAATTGGCATCCTATTTACGCAATTGACCCTAATGCCTTTAAACTTAACTCTATTAGACTTATGTGAAGGGCCTCAAGTGGTATATATAATGGAACAATGTTTGGTAATAGTCTGACCCCACACAATAGCTAAACACTTCAACTGAGGTATGGATTACAAGATGTGTTCAGAATAGAAAGGCTGCTGTAAAAGGCCCACATACTGATAGCTTTTCCTTTTCATATATAGCTGTATAAGTGGTTCGTGGCAGTGTATACAAAATTGCTTTAACTCAGCTTGATGTAAGATTAAGTCGTATTAAGAAACGTTACCACATCATGAAGTTTTTTTACTCAATGAAAATATACAAGATAAGTACAGGGATCCAGATTAATTTTGATTCAAACGGAACAAATAATAAACAGTATATATATATATATATATATATATATATATATATATATATATATATATATATATATATATATATATATATATATATATATATATATATATATATATATATATATATATATATATATATATATATATATATATATATATATATATATATATATATATATATTATACATAATTAGGTAATGGTCTTCAGATTAGGCTCCAACTCACTGATCATGTGCAGTTCCTTTAATGACTATGTAAAGCGCCTATGTAATTCACCATAATGAAATGTTACTGTGGTGTTTGATGGAAAAAAGGGGAAAAACAAAGGATTTGTCCTTGTGTCTGAATAAAGGATATAATGCTACTCTGTAATATGTGATGAAATGTTCACCTATTTAAAAATGGGGAACAAATTGCCTAATGCAACTTAATGATGATGCAGATTGGTTAATATAATGAGAGCAGTTCAGTTGCCGGGATGAAAGCTTTGGGATTTCTCTGGGACAAATGTCTCCACGTATTCACAGAATCCATCAAGACCTGAAGGGATTTTGATTAAATCATGATTGTGTGCGAATCGGAATTTAAAAAAATGAAAGGGCACTTTATTGAAATATGATATAAAAATTGTTTGGAGATACCTGAAAATCAGAATGTTAATTGCTTTCACTTTATATCTGTAATTTAGTCATAATTTCTGGATCCTTTTTGCATCATTAAGCACATTTGATGATGGATTGTGTGTATATCATATTAAATAGTGAATTCAGCATTTGCCAAAGAGTCATGTTTAATGACCCCAGATATGTAATATATTTCCTGTAAATAATTGTGCCTCAGGGAGTTGTAAACATTTCATTTGTGTTGTATTTAGCCATTACATTAATGAAAAAATGTCAATTGACATCATTCCTATTTATCATGTACCCGGTACATGATTACATATTAATGAGGAAATGTAATGACATTAGATCATTAAGGAAAGAGGAAAAAATCTAAAATAATCAAATTCATCATTTGCAATTATTCACAGATATGCTATTTTTGCAAATTAAACTATTAAGAGTTTTCAGTGTATTTTTCTGATAGGTTTTTTTCTCAATAAATTGACAAAAAGAATAATGATTAAGTTAAAACAAGACAATAAAGACATGCATTAGATTTTATCAAGAACTACATTTGGATGGTATTTTCGAGATAAATCTATGTGATTACCGGTAGTTCCAACCTTACTTATGAGGTAACGAAGTGTAACAACTGCCACATTATGTGGTCAAATAAGGCAGATATTTGAAACTAAGTTTGATTATGCTAGGATGTTGCCGCCTGAATATATCGATTTGTTGAGATTTTGCTGACATTTGACTGCATTAATCACACTTAGCTGTTGTATGACAACTGCATTTATTTTATTGTTTTTACAATGGGTCAGTTTTGGCTATTTATGTGACTGCATTGAGACAGATAGGGCTGTATATGTGACTGCATTGGGTCAGTTTTGCTGTGGGTCATTTTTGGCTATTTATGTGATTGCATTAGGATAGATAGCGTTGTTTATGCATTTGATCAGTTTTTGCTGTGGGTCAGGTTTGACTATTTATGTGATTGCATTAGGATAGATGGCTTTGCTTATGTAACTGCATTTGATCAGTTTTTGCTGTGGGTCAGTTTTGGCTATTTGATGTCACTGCATTGGGTCGGATTGGGCTATTTAAATATTCTAATGTTACTTGTCAACTAAGGCTATTTATGTAAATACGTTGAGTAAGACTGGGGACTAATATCACTGATATGACAGCTCCTGTAAGGAATGCTTAATTACTTCAATTATACTCAGTTTCAAAATGACAATTGATTAGAATATTTTATTACTCTAATTAATGGAATGTAAAAGAAAAGAAATTGCTAGATTGCTGAATGGCACCGAAACTGCTACTAAAACATGATTAATTTATTTATTGATTTATCATAATAACATCTGACTCACTTCTCCCATTATGCAACCTCCTTGTGAAGATTTGTTTATTCTGTGAGAAAGTCTCATAACATTGGTTCTTTCATCACCCAAAGGCAGATGAGGTGCGAAACTGAGGAACAATGGCTTCCTGAACAACAAGAACTGGGATATTACCCATAATGTGTTATGTGCCAGCAAACCCTCAAATATCAATAATGGTTTAAATATTATGATTGTTTCTACGTAAAAAAACATGGTACGATTCCTAACACTTATCACTTTATGTCAGAATGAAAAAAAATAGCAAATAATAAAATTGAGAACGAGGATATTACTCATAATGCATCTTGTGCCAGCAAAAACACTGTCCTGTGATAGGTTCACCACGTCGCCCTCTGGTGGAGTTTGGCCAGCAAACCCTCAAATATCAATAATGGCTTAATGAAGCAAAATAATAACAATTATGAATGTAATTAAGTGAAAAACATGTTACACTTTCTAATACTTGTCACTGTGTGTAAGTTCCATATAAAAATTACAAATAAAACATTTTGAGAGATTTTCATTTGCTGAAAAGATTGAAATATGCTTGTTCATTAAAGCGGTCTCTCTCCAAGACGGTTAACTCAGTGTTTAGACAAGACTCCGCATATATATCCCCGGGCACCTTCTCTCTCTTTGACTGAGATTTATCTAATTAATAATTCAGATGATTTATCCAATACCTTCTCACACTCCAGCATAAAATGAAGCACAAAATGAAAGATTGACATGCAAAGTAATGACTAAAGGAATGAGAACTGATTGTAAGATTGCAGAAAGCTTCCAATATGGCGCTGGTCAACATATTACATCAAATCTGGATATTTAATGACAAACCATTACACCATACACATTGAAAAATATCTTTTTTTGACATTACTTTGAGTGAGATAGATATACAAAGCCAAGTAATATACTAAAATAAAACTATGACAGTTCTTATTGATGTATTAATTCAGAACGATCTTATCTGTAACGATGTTGTCTATAATTATGGGAATAGATCAAGTAAGAATCTGGTTTATACTTTGATTTAAAAAAGATGTTTTCATATTGTCATATTGTCAAAATGATAACAAATTTGTTGTTTAAACAACATCGTCAACTCCAACAAAATTATCCATAAACAGTAGTCATGACATCAAATGAACAAAAAAAAACTCTTCCAAAAAGGAGACTGAAATACCAAGATACCATCTTTCATACTTTCGGAAACAACTTGTGCAAAAAAACAACAACAAATAAAACAAAACAAAACAAAACACAAAAACGACAAAAGAAGAATGATTTTCGTAGTATTAAAGATGGAAGCTTTGAAGGTGTTTTGATTTGACACTGGTTATCATCTACATGCGACTCACAACCTTGCGGGGTCGTGACCTTCACATGGCTCACGTTTAGACTTCATATTTGTGTTATGTCCGAGCAGTGATAATCAGCTTGACACCTCTCCTCATTAATGCCTCCTGGATGTGTGTCTGCTTCACTCCCTGACAGTCCTGAGTGGCAGTTATCACTGTATGTGGGTCACTCTTGGTCAGAAAGCTTCCATTTTCCCATGTGACCTTGAGATGTGCCAAGCCGGTATTTTTATATATATATATATCCCTCTCAAAAATACGACTTACTTTCCAAGTTGAATGCTTTAATTTATGATGATATATATGATATTTAATTATATTCCATATAAATGGTTAATGATATCAAAACAATTCTCACCATGGTTTCATTTTTAAATAAAAGATCAATAATGTTAATAATAGATATTCCTTACCTGAAATTGAAAGGAGATATCAACAAGTTTCCAGTGACAATGTTATTTGTCGCCTGGACTGATGGATCCTGTAAAATTCTCAAAGAAAGTAATGGTACCCCAAATGAAGAATGAAACAAAATGAAGATTATGGAGTATTTTTTTGCTTTTGAATTGAGCTGTGCTGTTTCCAATGAGATCCCAGCAACATTAATAATGTTTGATGATGAGATGATATCTTCCCTGTTTTCAGAGAGTGGGAGAAGGAGGCCTATCGTTGGAAGACAGGTGGAAAGTCTAGCTTGTCAAGGGCACTGTTCAGATGTTATGGGCTGTGGATTATCGTGACAGGAGTCATCTTCCTGATTGAGGTAAAATTCATACTTCGAGCTGTGCTGAGCATTGCTCTTTGGACGTTTTGTGATCATTTAGAAATATTCTCATGGGCATAATATATATTGCAATTTGATGCTACATCAACAGAACAGAATTTTTTAAAAAGGAAAAAAGTCAAAAATATTTTATAATTTTGGAAATGTTTTCAAGATCGTTTTATGGCCCACTGCATCTCTCCACAAATCATTTATGTTCAATAATATCTATAAACTGAAATTGGCAAATCTTTAAAGAAAAACCTTTTTGTCGGGATGAAAGCTATATAATTCCTCCACATGGTTGCATTTATTTGGGTCAATATGGTAGAAATGGTCTAGTCCCGCCTTAGGCTAGGGAATAACTAGATGTAAAGACATTTACAAGCACACGGGAGCAACAAGGATTAAATCTGTTGAATGTTCCTTTGAACATGGTACACCTGTGTTATGAAGTTTTTCTTTGGATTTGCTACTGTGATATTTAAAGTAAATATTTTGTAAAAGCGTGTCAAATGAGCTAATTCCTTATCAAATAGGCCAGAAATTTTGTGAAACATTTACCAAACTATGTCGATAAAATGCCATAGAACTTATTCAAATGTTAGTCTGAGTGTAACATATATTCTCACGAAAGTAAACATCACAGTTATTTAAAAGGGAATTCGTCAGCCAAAGCGTTTACTTTGAAGAATGCTTTAAAGAAAGTTAAATATAAATAGAGATTTATTTGAATGGATAAGTTTCCCTTCATTTATTTGAGATATGTGAAATGTGCATGACAAAAAGAAAATTCCTGGCCCAAGCCTTAAGCTAAATATAAATATTGTTTCCATGTATTTGTAGCCATTTAGAAATGGCAGCAGATTTTGGTGCATCTCACCATACCACATTACGTTGGGTATTCAATTTTTAAAAATCATTCAAACAAAATCATAACAATCAATCATTGCTATATATAATAGAATTCCTTAATTAACCAAGCTAGCGTGATAAACCTTCATGTACATATTACATCACGGTGGGTTTAGAAAAAGTATTCCATCCTGGTTATTTGAACCGATTCTCTTTTTTAAATCACATGTATATTTGAATTGAAAATACCGGTATATATCTTACTATAGAGCTTGTTTCCTGTCTGTTCCAGGAAGGATGTCGGATAGCCCAGGCATTATTTCTGGGTCTCGTGGTGTCGTATTTTGAGCCGGACTCATCAGTGACACAGTTTGAGGTTTACATGTACGGGCTGGGCTGGTCCTTGTCCTATGTGCTGGTGATTGCCTTCGATAATCTCGCCTTCCATAAAAGCTTTTATCTGGGTCTCCGCATGAGAGTCGCCACTACCTCCCTCATATACAGAAAGGTGAAACCTCTCTTCTCAATTAAACTACTGATGATATACAGAATATTGACTTTATCAGTTGGAGACAAACTTATTTGGTCACAAATATGAACGTGACCAAATAAGGTCATGCATGGCTGTTGCGTTTCATCGTCTGGTCATGTTTAGCGGTTGCGTGACACTATTTAGTCATGTGGTGGTTGTGCATGACCTTATTTTGTCACGTAGCTGTGTGACCAAATATATATTTGGCTCGAACTATTTATGGAGATATTGCCCATCAATTTGCTCAAGTATTTTCACTTAAAATATGACAATGCAGCAATATCAAATAATTTTAGAGCATTGTTTGCCTGTATCATATCTAAACAATTCTACATTTTAGGTTGTGTCACAATTTGATTGCTACCCCTACAAGTTTATATGATAACTGTAGTATTTGTAGGGTTATTCAACAATTTAATCGTGCTATTTTTAAGGTGGCATTCTTTTCGAAGATGAATGTCATTTTGCAATAATTTTAGTATATATTAAGGGTTATTCAAAAATCTTATATGTAATATTTTTAAGGGACATTCTTTTTTATGATGAATGTCATTTTGCGCATTGCAGTTGCTGCGTCTCAGTCAGACATCCCTTCATGACCTCAGTACTGCAAGCATCGTCAACCTCATCTCTACAGACGCCCACAGGTTTGATCAGGTACCCAAACACATACATAAATGTTGCCCAAACATTAAACACACTACAAAAAGTACTTCCGTTATGAGACAAGGTATTCAATACTCCTTTTTGTCATATATGTATTATAGACAAAAGGATAAAACATTTTGAAGAACAAGTTAAATATCAGTAATTTAAATATTGCAGTGTGTTGTATTACATATGAACTCCAGTTAGGCAGCACAGGGTGTATAGGGTGAATTATTATTTTCTTTGACAAATTATGTGTGTTTGGTCAAAGGGCATGTATCAAATATATCGTTGACATATATTGTTGTTATATTTGTTGACAGTCTTTTTGGGGAACAAAGTTAGCAGAAGACATGCTTTCTTGGTATGTTGCACCCTCCAGAGGGCACCACTACATGCACTTGGCATATAATTATCTCCAGAGGGCACTGCATGACGCCTCCATAAGCGGTCACTAAATATATAGGAAATATACTTTAATTGTAGAGCTGCCTTGGTGTTAATTATATCTGGATCGGTCCACTGGAATCGGCTGTGGTGATTGTGTTGCTATGGCAACACCTGAAACTTGGTCCCTACTGCCTCATAGGTGTCGCTGTGATAGCCATACTTACGCCCATACAGTTTGCACTTGGGAGGTACCTGTCTAAACTTAGGTATGTATATCTTCCTTCTGTCTGCACCTACTTATATATTTTTTATCTGTTAGCACAGATGTGAAAAGATATGATTTTACAATATATAATTGTGAAGCATCATATGTTATCTCATGAAGCATCATATGTTATCTCATGAAGCATCATATGTTATCTCATGAAGCATCATATGTTATCTCATGAAGCATCATATGTTATCTCATGAAGCATTATATGTTATCTCATGAAGCATCATATGTTATCTCATGAAGCATTATTTGTTATCTCATGAAGCATCATTTGTTATCTAAAGAAGCATCATTTGTTATCTAAAGAAGCATTATTTGTTATCTTATCTCATGTTATCTTATCTCATGTTATCTCATGAAGCATCATATGTTATCTCATGAAGCATTATATGTTATCTCATGAAGCATCATATGTTATCTCATGAAGCATCATATGTTATCTCATGAAGCATTATTTGTTATCTCATGAAGCATCATATGTTATCTCATGAAGCATTATTTGTTATCTCATGAAGCATCATTTGTTATCTAAAGAAGCATCATTTGTTATCTAAAGAAGCATTATTTGTTATCTTATCAAGCATTCATTATCTCATGAAGCATCGTTTCATCTTTGATATTCTTTATCTCAAAGATGGCCAAGATGGCGATAACTTCAGGTTTTCCTGCATTTCAGACATCAGATGAGTCAGTTGAGTGACCGGCGGGTGCGTGTGATGAGTGAGATCGTGACCGGAATCACCACGATTAAGATGAACTGCTGGGAGAAACCATTCTCCACCCTCATCAACGCCATCAGGAGGTCCATATCTTGATGTTATTCACCACACATAAACATCGCATACTCTTGAGAGATTTCCCATGATGTGTTATTCCCTTAAGAGAAAAATAACTGAACTTTAGGAGGAAAGCGAGGAATTAACATGTTGAAACGAGTAGAGGCGTGAATGCATTTACGTGCATGCAAATGTGTAGTGTTAGCGGGAATATCATTCAGACAGTGATAGCCAAGCTGTGAAAGAACTAATAACATTGTGCCTGAAAGTTGGTAGGAAAATGCCTCAAAATCTATCAAGGGTCTTACAAATGATGCCATAAGGCTAACCTAGATTTTATCAGTTTTGGTATTATTCTGGGAGCATGTTCACACATTTTGCTAGGGTGGGTGCTCAGCTTTGAATCCTCTGAAACCAAGATGGTTGAAAGTAGGTTGAAATAATAGGTTGAAATAACAATTGCATAACTAATATGCAATGATTGATAACATATTAATAGATGCTTTTGATAATTGTTCAGGTCTGAGTGGATGTACCTACGAGCCATGAGTCACTGTCGCAGCCTGAACTCAGCAATGTACTTCACATCCGGGAAGTTCATCATGTTTAGCACCTTTGCTGCCATCACATTCATGGGAGGAACTGCAAACCCAAGCATTGTGTTTACATCTCTGGCACTCTACGAGATCCTCAGGGCCAGCGTGAGCCTCCTTATGCCGTGGGGAATCCAGCACCTTGTGGATGCCTTGAATGCCATAACTCGGCTGCAGGTGGGTAGTCAATGCCTTAACTGGTGGTAAATGCCATAACTAGGCTGCAGTGCGTTGGGAATACCATAACTCGGCTGCAGGTGGGTAGTAAATGCCATACCTAGGCTATAATTAGGTAATGAATGCCATAATTCGGCTGTAGATGGGTAGAGAATGCCATAACTAGGCTGCAGGTTGGTAGAGAATGCCATAACTAAACTGCAGGTGGAAAATCACTGGCATAAATCATCTAAAATCAAGTACATTAAATGCCAAAACTAGGCTACAGTTAGGCAGTGAATGTCATAAATAGGCTATAGTGTTAAGTGAATGCAAACACTGGGTCGACCAGTACACAAAACTACCTTGTATGTTAAATTAATTAGTGACGATGAGAGACTAATTAGCATCCATACATTACATATGTAAATGATCTATTACATGTGGTAGTTTGGCAACAGATAAATAGAAATGATTTTCCACATAGTTTTGTTTTGTTCTGTAATCATAGAAGTTCCTGTTACTTGAGGAGAGGAGCGTACTGGAGGCGCCCACCCAGCTTAACATCCTCAATATCGGCCGCCCTCCCCTGCCTGATAGCGTTACCCTTCAGTTTGAGAACTACACCGCTTCCTGGGCTAAGGATAACCTAGCTCTCACCATTGACAACCTCAACTTTACTGTACAAAAGGTAAGACCGTTCATGAGTAAATTATATTATGATGAGCTATACATATATCTCAAAGCAATTTTAATAATATACCAGCTCCACTTGCACAGTAGAAAGAGAGCAATGTGTCAATGTGCCTCAATTCTCACTGCTCCAGTGGACCGTACTGCCACCTGGTGTGCTAAAATGTGTCAAACATCAAGGAACTTTGTAGACAATTGGTCAAACATCAAGGAACTTTGTAGACATGCAAGCTTGGCTCATAGTAGTTAAAATGTTCACTAACAATTTCAGTCAGTCTATTACACTCATAACTGTCTATTATTCTATTATTTTATTTATTTCATTATTTTCAAGATTTGCAAACTGATCATTATTTTTTTCTGTATTTGTATTTATTGCCAAATATTGATGTGTTCCCATCAAAGTGTACAGAATAGTAGTCATCAGATCAGCTTTTTTGTCTTCAAACCTCTCTCAGCATGTATTGTATTTGACACAAAATAAACCTGGTGGATCCCAAATTTTAGAACTCAAGCAGTGAGAGTTGGCTTTTTTAAGTGTAGGACAGAGAAGACAGTGATAACTTCCAGACTGCTTAAAAACTGCTTGAGTTCTAAAATATATATTCTGTCATATATGTATATATGACAGATATTCTTATACTGGTTGTATCTTTCTGTGTGTATTCTAGGGCCATATGTGGGCAGTCATTGGACCAATGGGAGGTGGAAAGGTGAGTTATGATCCAAGTTATTGACAGAAAATACTAAACCTAATAGGGATGTTAACAAATGAATGGGCATGGTCGCAAGTGCATTCACATGGATTGTGCTATGGTCAAAATCATTTGTGATAGAAGTATCCTAGCTGTGAAAATAAATGGTGACATCTATTTGGGGTCTAACAGGTAATTTAAAGACGGTATTCTATAATCAGAACAGCATTCCGGATGAAGTAGCTTAACTTGAGAACTACTGATTCAATTATTTTTAATTAGAGAAATATAGAAATTTAGATTCAATAATGGATTATTATATTTCAATGATAGATAAGAAACGATTATGTTTATATTATCTCATTTTTCCATATATCATGATGTGGAATAAAATAAGTCAAGTGTGTATGAACCTATTTTGTAATGATAATTACAAATTCATCATTTCCATTGAACGCATGAAAAGTTATAAAAATGCAGAACTGGATAGATCTCGCTAGATTCCGGTTTGATTCTGGTTTTCAGTCATCCATGTTCATGGCAATCCTGGGTGAGATTCCACGATTAGGAGGATTCATTCGCACCAATGGGAAGTTTGGATACGTTCCGCAACAACCATGGGTATTCGCAGGAACCATCAGGGACAACATCATATTTGGAAAATCTCTTGACAGAAGAAAATACAATAGAGTGATACAAAATTGTGTTTTACTGCAAGTGAGTAGTACATCTCACTATGTGATCATTTACTGTCATGTCTTACAAGAACATGCTGATGTATATGCTGAACGTCATATTGAACAAATATTTACAATTCAAATATGCTATTTATGATTTAGTTAGTATAGTTAGTATTAATATACATTGTATATATTTGACAATTTTACTCGTTTCTATCATTACTTTTGAAAAGAAGTAAGAAGTTGTTAAAGCTTGATAATCATAGATTTATAACAGTATTTATAAAACATATTGCCATTTTTTTGTTTACTTAAGGATCTAGAGTCGTTTCCACAAGGGGACCTTAGCGTGATAGGGGAGAAAGGAATCACCTTAACCAATGGGCAAAAAGCCAAAATCTGCTTAGCCAGGTGAGTCATATCAAAACTAAATCCATTTCTACGGTTATTCCCTTAATTGAAAATACCAAACTTTGAAAGGAAAGTTTTTGGTATGGAACCAGCGTGAGAGATTAAGCAATAACATGCACTGTGACCATTGCATTACATATAAACAGTAATGCTTTCATGAAAAAAAAGACACTATTACTATTAATAATAAATTTGGGAATGTGGTGGCTGGTTTCAGAGCTGTGTATCAAGATGCAGACACCTACCTCATAGATGATATCTTTACTTCCATGGACGAGAAGACTTCCATTCAGGTCTTTACAAAGTAAGACTCTTCAAAATCACATACTGTTTTTCCTTGGTTTGTATCTCGCAGTTTAGCTCATGGCTGTACACAGAATAACATGAATATGAATGCATACATTGTATATAATGCCATATTTTGACTGATTAATATCATGAGGAACAGAGAATATGCACGAATGTTCTATACCATATTCTTATGATTACTTGCATTTGTTGCAGGTGTTTTTGTGGACTCCTGAATTCAAAAACAATATTATTTGTCACTTCTGACCTCAACTTCATCCGCGCTGCTGACCAAATCCTTATTCTTAAAGTGGTATGTTATATGATTTTTTGTGAATAAACAGATAAAGAAACCTAATTATGTTTTTGTATTTGAATATGTTGAATTCATAATAAATATTGAAACGGAAATCATCGTAAAGAAATTCTATATAATATATGTATTTCGATATGACACAGGGCAAGATTGAAGCTTGTGGTACGTATGAAGATATAAAAAACATTGGAATAAACCTAAGAGAGGTACTAGCAGACTTTGGCCATACCCTCAACTGGGAGAAGACAGCGCCACCTTCAATGGCAAAAAAGATAGAGGAGTCTCTAGGAAACGAGGGCTTCAACTCCACCCTCCGCCAGCGGCTCAGTCTGGATAACTGCAGCTCTGAGGAGTCACTCGAATCAATAATGCTTGAATATAAGGTGATCAATGAAAACTTTTTATAAATCTTTCAGACTGATTGGAACCCTGTTTAAGTCTCTCTAAGTGTGTGTGTAGGAAGATGGAGTTATTTCTCTTATATTTTAAAAAAGGCATGTGTACTTGGACCTTTTTTCTGTCCTGAGGTCCATATTAACCCTTATCTAATAAATTAAGTTTATTTATTTGGCTTCAGGTACTTATCTCAATATAAGGATGCCTTATCGTGCCTATGTGATAATGTAAAAGAAAGATACTTTGCCATTACTCTTTGAAAAGAGTAGGGCATTGAGTCCTGGTGACAGGCTTCTATCTGACCTGATAGAGCTTAAACTGTGTTGAGAAGGTCTTTAATACAAACAAATCAAATGAAAACAAATATAATAATTGCTATATTTACAGGAATTTAATGATACAGATCACTTATTGGAGGAGGAGAAAGAGTGTAATTCTGTTGGCTGCAGCACATACTGGCATTACTTCAAGACAGGCGGTGGCATATGTGCTTTCGTCACCTTCTCGCTACTCTGTGTCTTCGTGCAGATCTCATATATATTGTGTGACTGGTGGTTGTATATCTGGGTCAGAGAAGAATACTCTGCAGATTACCTCCAAAAGACAAATGCCAAACTGGCCAATCAGACGTTAGGGAATTTAACAACACCTGCCTCAATAGGCATGGTATCAACCAATGAGTGGGCACCAAATGTGACGTTCTGGGTTTACTTAGGGATTTTTATATTCTTCATTTTGGTGTCCTTTACAAGGGCATCTGTGTTTAGCGGCATGGCCGTGAGGGCATCTAAGCACATGCATATAAGACTTTTCTCAGCTGTGATGAGGGCACCCATAAGTTTCTTCAAAAGAAATTCAGCAAGTAAGTGACAAATATAAGTGAGAATTTCATTTCAAGGTTTTGGACCATTTTGATATTGAGATAGAATAGAAAACCTGGGACATTATGGAAATATGAATAAATCACTTTAATATTTGAGAAGAATTATTTAAAATAATATTTGACAAAAAATATAATGTAACTAAGTTATCATTCCGCACGAGTAAAGTCATATTCATGACATAATCTTTATTTGAGATGAGTTAAGCAGGTATGTTATTTGGAGGTATTACTGAGCCTTTTTAAACCATGTTTAAATAATACAAGAATGAGTAAATCATAAAATGAGCAATATGAGAATATATCTCTAGAATGTATGTAACCGATGAGATGATGATGATAAAAACAATGAACTTTACGAGTGAAACGTTCATAGAGTTATTTTAGGAATCAATATATTGACAAGAACTTTTCTAGAATGTTAAATAATATTTGTTTTAAAGGTGGTATTATAATTGTTGTAATTATTGTTCTTTTCCTTGTAGGTCGTGTGTTGAGTCGGTTTATCAGAGACACCGGTTTCATTGATGATCCTCTTCCAGCCACCATCTATGACTGTATTCAGGTAGGAACAATATACTTAAGAAGATTGCTTGATTGTTATTGGGTTTTGATTATCTGAAGACCATTTTGTGAGACTCAATTATGAGGTATCAGTTACACAAATGTTATTTCTAAAGATTTTACCTTTGAAATAATTAGAAGTGCCCTTCTTAGCATGACATGAAAGCAAATCTTATAATTTGTTGAAATCTCAAATCGACAGCCAATTAAGTTTATTGCAAATAAAAAAAAATGAAAATAAATTTCTAGAGATATGAAAAGTGACATATTCACATTTTATAAGCCATTCCTAACACCAGTGTTGTAAAAGCACTACAGTACACATTGTACATTTTATATTTTCAGTTTTTTGGCTTAGTCATAGGCACAGTGGTATTGATGGGAGTGGCAAACTTCTGGTTATTTTTGGCCATCCTTCCACTGATCTGTATATTTATCTACGCCAGATATTACTATATGCAAACAGCAAGAGATATTCGCAGAATTGAGTCTGCAGGTAACTGTTATTTGGTGTTTTTTGTGTCTGATACCTACACCCATAGTTGTAGATTTGTAGATTGTAGATATTGGCATCACTTTATGATGTCATCACTTTATGATGTCATCACTTTATGATGTCATCACTTTATGATGTCATCACTTTATGATGTCATCACTTTATGATGTCATCACTTTAAGATGTCATCACTTTATGTTGTCATCACTTTATGATGTCATCACTTTATGATGTCATCACTTTATGATGTCATCACTTTATGATGTCATCACTTTATGATGTCATCACTTTATGATGTCATCACCTTATGATGTCATCATAAAGTGATATCATCATAAAGGGATATCATCATAAAGGGATATCATCATAAAGTGATATCATCATAAAGTGATATCATCATAATGTCATCATTATGATTTTAAATTGCTTAAAACTGCTAAAAAGTGTTTAAAACTGTTATTAATATTTCATGGTTTTAGAGTTAAGTTTACATCTATTGTAATTTAGTCAAGAAAAACAAAAACCACTGACACAGTGAATACAAATAATTTCCAGGCCGGACTCCAATATATCAGCATCTTGCTAACACTCTGGAAGGACTCTGGACCATCCGAGCATTCCAGAGTGAGGAGCGATTTGTCCGGTACTTTGACACCTTCCAGGACCGGCACACAGCAGCCTCCTACATGTATCTGGCCATCAACCGGTGGTTTGCCCTCCGCCTGGACCTTCTCAGTATAATACTTGTGGTGCTTCTTGGCTTCCTCTCCGTGGTCGCCAAAACCTGTATGTTCCTTCTCAACATTCTACTTACCTTGAAGCATGTTTGTCTTGTACTATCTTTTACATGCAGAGAGAAACAAAAACAGTTCCACCATATTCTGATTTTAGACTCTTATATAACAGCTTTGACAGTCCTTGTGTCATACTTTAAACAAGAATCCCAATATTTTAACAAGAATCCCAAAATTTTAGCAAGAATCCCAATATTTTAAAATAAACTACAACCTTGTAACAAGAATCACAAAAAAAAGAAAAAAAGAATCACAACATTGTGACTAGGATCACAACATTTTAACAAGAACCACAACATTTTGACAAGAATCACAACGATTTCTGTGTTACTACTTTGTTGAAAATAGAACCAATTCCGACAAAGAACTAATATTGTATTGCGACTAACTAATATTGTATCAAGAGTTTTTATCTTTTTACCTGCAGATATTGAGAGTGGAGTATTAGGGCTAGCAATGGCCTATGCTCTCAACCTTATGGGACTCTTCCAATATGCCGTCAGGCAGTCAGCTGAGCTGGAGAGTCAGGTAATGATATACATGTACATACACCACATTTACTGCCCTGTTGGGAACTATGAAGCAATTAGGCACATCCATGTAGCACCACTATAAGAGATTAAGGTAATTGTGTGTGTTCATATTGCACTCCGATAGGATGGTTACGTGATAATACACACTTATATGCTATCTTTGTAGTGATTATGCACATTCATATACTACCTTAATGGGATGGTCAATTGTTAAAGTACCTTCATATACCACCTTGATGGGGTGGCTAAATAATTATGCACATTCATATATTACTTTGACGGGGTGGCTAAGTGATTATGCACATTCATATACTACCTTGATGGGATGGCCAAGTGTTAATGCACATTCACATACTACCTAAATGGGATGGCCAAATAATTATGCATATTCATATATTACCTTGATGGGGTGGCTAAGTGATTATGCACATTCATATACCACCTTGATGGGGTGGCCAAATAATTATGCACATTCATATATTTCCTTGATGGGGTGACCAAGTGATTATACACATTCATATATTACCTTGATGGGGTGGCAAAGTGATTATGCACATTCATATACGACCTTGATCGGATGGCCAAGTGATGATGTACATTCATTCCCTAATTTGATGACCCAATAATATTGCACAATTATATACTACCTTCAGTGGCTAGTGATAGAACTACATGACAGACAATTAACTATTCACATAAATATTTACCACCATGGTTATAATGCAACGATGTGTTGTCCTCTATCAATTTTGATGATACATTCATACCAAAATCATAAAATGTAAAAAACGCTTACTAGATCTGCGAATGAATTAATTTGTAATCAAGCCATGCTCCATCGATCCATAAAAGACTGTGGTATGTGTTATCATATCTGTGTGATAATATAAAAACAAGATTCCTAATTACTCTTCAAAAAGAGTAGGGCATTGACATGTGGTGGCAGGCTTCTATCTGACCTAATTTAACCTAAATAGTGCTGAGTGCGCATGTATAATCACGATAGAAGTTTAACACAGGATAATCCTTTGTTCATAATAGTACCAAAATATAGTAGTTGGGGTTGCCATCAAGTAAGACAAATATATTTAAGAGATACTTACATTTGCAGATGTCCTCTGTTGACCGGGTAGTGCGATACAGCCAGGTGGAGCCAGAGGGTGACATGATCACCATGACAAGACCTCCTGTAAACTGGCCCCAGTATGGCATTGTCACATTCGAAGGTGCCAGCCTCCTTCAGGGAGATGATGGCAGGAAAATTCTGAAAAATCTTTGGTGCTGTATACGAGCAGAAGAAAAAGTAAGTTGACTGAATTGATTTCAAACTTTTAGTTAATATTGATTATTTTTCATCTGGAGACATGTTATTTACATATGTATTCTTCACTTTTCATCCACAAATTACCAAAATAGATCATGACCTGTATTATATAACAAATATATATATGGTCCTCCGTGAAAATCTTGATATTTCTCTGGTAATTGAGGTACACTGATCACATCACTTGTGTTATTCAATAGTACTTTTTAGTCCATGTTGATTCTTTTTCATGTAGATTAGATTAAAGTTTTATTATAGTGTCACCATTTTTTTACATAATCCTTCACATAAAATATCAATTTATTAAAAATGCCACTCTGAAAAGAGTTACGAGACACTGTATAAATAGATAATACTTTTAAAATATATCAATATGACTAGCTTTAAAAATGTTTATAATTCTTAAATCCATTACTAGTTCTTATTATGATTTCAATAAAAGTGGTTTCACAGTCTTAAAATAATTACATAAAGTTTGTAGAGGCATGTTATTTACATATGTATTCTTTAACTTTATGCTATTTAAATGTGTATTCTTTAACCTTCAAATGAATACAAGAAAGACTCATAGAAAAAATGCAAAGATTTGCAAATAGATTTATTTTAGTCTAAACAAACATAACTTCAATATTTTGTACAGATGCATATTAAATGCATAACGCTTTATTCCCTTGATAGAAAATGGCAAACGAAAATCTTTGGTATGAAACCAGGGTGGATTATGGACAAAATCATTTGTGATAGCAGTGGCTTTGAATGCACTATATAAACACATATATATATAATGTTTTCACCCATGTTGTTTGTGTCCTCCAGGTGGGAGTTGTTGGTAGTAGACAGGAATTGAGCAAGCAAGGCTTGATATCAGCCATTTTGAGATTAGTGGAGCCCTCTGGTGTGGTTCGTATAGACGGTATAGACATCTGTGAGTTAGGCCTCCAAGATCTAAGAGAAAAGATCAGCGTGGTTCCAAAGGTAATTTGTTTCACTTTGACACTGGACAATTTACAATAAAAATAAATCACTTGTACATGTACAAATGTCAAAATACAAACAGTTTTATTGTCATATGATAGCAAGTTTTCAACTCTACTGCACTAAACAAGGCCACGGTCCATGGCACAGTTGGTTAGAGCGCCAGCTTATTAGCACCAGTTCTGGATCCTCTGTGGTGATCCAAAGATTGTGGGTTCCATCCCCGGCCATGCCGAGATTGAATTCATGATTCAATTTCACACATGAGCACCCGTTGTCCTTGTAAATCTGTGACCGGGTGGGTTGTCATGTCAAGGACCTGAGACAAGACAATTCAGTGGTCTCATCACGAAATGACTTAAATAATGTTGAAAGTGATGTAAAACCCCAAACAATCAAACTGCACTAAACAAGTGTGTAATTAACATAATTAAAAAATAATGTTCTTAAAAGACAATGCTGGGATTATTGTTCTCTTCCACAAGGATCCCCTTCTGAGTGGAGGAAGTATGCGACGCAATCTGGACCCCTTGACGAAGTATCCCGATGCCCACCTGTGGAAGGCCTTATCAGAAGTACACATGAAGGAGAAGGTAGAGAGGCTTCCTGGCAAGATGTATGCTGACCTCAGTGACTTCTCCTCCCTCTTTGGTCTCGGTGAGCGGCAGCTGATGTGTCTGGCTAGAGCTATGCTCCGAAACAGCAAAATCATCATCATCGAGGAATGTGCTTCCATCATTGACAAAAGGTATTAATTGCCATCCATTTTATTGCTTTGATATATGTGTGAAATATATCTATCAATAATGTAATTTGAAAGAAATTTGTATATTACACTTTACAGTTTTGAAAAAAATGATTTACAATGGGCTGGTTATCTATGAATATAAAAAAGATATATAGAATATGTAAATCGATGTTGCTTTAAAAAGCTATCTTTGTTGAATGGATGAATGTAATTTAGTTTTACTGGTATCAGTCAACAAAGAACAACCACTATATACCAGTAAGACAAAAGTGGTTCTCTCACACACACGACTTTTATATCAATGTTTGATACATATAAATTATGATTTTCAGAACCGATGCCCTCATCAAGTATGTTTTAAAGACAAAATTTCAACACTGCACCATTGTGATGATTGCTCAGAGAATCTCTACTGTCATAGACTATGACAGAGTTATGGTACGTACTCAGTGTCCTATGTGTTTAAGCATTTACCTGAACATTTATGCAGTCCAAAACGAGAAAACATATTGCAAAAGTTTATAATCAACTTCATGATTTATAATTTCCACAAAAAAATGGACGAATGTAATTTAGTTTTACTGGTACCAGTCTACAAAGAATAACCACTATATACCAGTTAGACAAAAGCAGTTCTTTCAATTTTGTGTGTGAAATATTTCTATGAAATACTGAAAGCTGCTCTGCATGGAGAAGTAGTCACAGACGACTGGTTGACATTAAATTTAGACAATCCTTTTACAATCAATATTAGGACAATCACGGTGCTCCCGTTTAAATGGGTTTGTGCAGCAGGTTACGAATGTCACTGATTATCGGAGGATTGCTCTGGTTGGTTCATCTAAATATAGAACAGGGAAACCCCAAACAATGACGAAGAATTGTGACATATTTCCAGTTGATGTTGGGATTCATAGCAGGAATTTCGGGCAACGCATCTGGGTACCTGTGAGCTCATTTACTGTCCCATTACATGGGTCAGTTGTTTGTGTCTACATTGAATTGCATCTACTTTTTCCACAGCATGCAATTGTCATACAGCTCTGCAATTGCTTGGTAGTCCAGTCAATATATGACAAAAAATAGCCTAACCCGGAACAAATTAGAACAGAAATAAAACTCATAGAAAATGTCTCAGAAGAGCCTAGAGAATAACATAGAAAAAGTCTACCAAAATCCAAGTAGTGGAACAATGCGTAGTTTGCATAAATCCAAAATGGTCGACACATGGCAGGGCAAATATTAAAAATCATATAGCTTGGCTCCTATTTGACATATTTGAGTAATCTTGGAGTCTATTGTATGTTTTTTGGACATGATAAATCCATTGGGAAACTTTTCAAATTGGTAATACCCATATTTTGTACTCTTCCTCATAACAATGACCAATAAAAGTAGAACAATAAGTCGAAAATTAGAACTTTGCTTGTATTCTGATTATATCTGTCTGTTTTATACCTTTTCTGGGTTATCCTCTACAACACATTATTCTACAATAACAAGTTCTCAAAAAGGAGAGAGAACAATAATTTCCAATTAGAATTTTAAAAAACTGTGTTTAACAACCCATTAACAATTTAATTGAATTTGCACATCATTGCAAGCTGTAGGTAACTATTAGTGGTGATCATATTGAAGAGGGAGAATCCATTCACACACAGGCAATCCCCTGCTCTTTTCAAAAAGTAGTGAGGGGTCTTAAACCTGCTGCCTGGCATAGACACTCAGGTACATGAGACCCAAAAATCACCTCCCATCACTAAAGAATGTGAAAGTACCATATTTAAAATGTCTATGGTATGACACCTCAATCTCAGTCCCACATAGTTGGATGTTTTGTTATTTTATAGGGAGTTTTCTTTTGTTCTTTGCCTCATAATTAGATTATTAATTTCCTAGGATTGTATGAGCAGCTTTGAATGCTTCAAATTAAAAGCTGAATTTATTACCAACAGCAAATAGTACCATAAAATATGTCTGATTATTACTTCACTATTGTATACATTACAATACTGAACTTAGGTTGACAAGAAGTATTTTCATCATCATCCATTTTTGAATGATGCCTCCTCTGCATTGTCCACATTCAGTTGAACAGTCTAGCCCATGAGTTCTGCAAGTGCATTGTCAAACTTACTGAACAATGTGTCTATCATAAAAATCTGGAATGTCTACACCATCACAAACTGCTGCACTATATTCATATTTTGTAACTGCATGAAAACCCATGTTTATGCAGAGTATGATTAAAGCATTCATGAAATGAGGTTTTCAAGCATCTTTTCCTTACAGTGTAATTTAAATATTTATACCCCAAACTTTGCAATCAAATGTCATTACCCATCTGATTTCACCAGCATCAGCTCCTTTAATGATATTCTGAAGCAAGAGGACGACTGAATCAGGCAGAAATGAACATGCAACATCAGGATAAGACATCTGATCATAGGCTGGATAAATTTCACACTCATGTGGCAGTGTCTTAATGTCATACAATAGGGGAAGGAACAGGGGGGCTAGCTGGGGGCCCCCACCTTTTCTCAAACTTAGGTTACCACATAGAAAGTTCAAAGCTGATGGTAAGAGGGTTTAGTGCATCGCTCAAAATAATTTGAAAATGATGACCCAAAATCTCTTGACTCGAAAGTGTCAGGTAGTAGTCTGAAGACAAACTCTATCTTTGCCAGAGAACCTATTGAAACTCATCATTGGTCTGCTTGGTGACTACTAAGATAAAAGAAACAATAACTACTGGTTCTCCTGGCATAAGGGTCCTTTGTCCAACCAGATGGACTGTAAAGACAGATACTATGAATTTTAAAGTTTTAAATGAAGTCTGGGAAGAGGCTTTAGATTATGTTAGAGATTCTAAAATGCACAGTATTTCAAATTATGTATGTGTGAATAGGAACTTTGTGTTATTTGTGTCCACAGCCATAGCATTATTTTACCTGAATGCGAATTTAAAAGTTATTTATATGGACATCTAAAGGTAGTGAAGGAAGGGGGTGCCACACACCTCGTTGACATTAAATTTGGAATTTGTGAGGAATTGACTTGCCTGTGTAGAAATTGGTGCTGCATGCCTGATGTTTGACAGCATTGACAGCATGTAGGTTATTAACAAATTATATTCTAGCTTTGACAGTTTTGGCCAAGTCTCATAATGCTGTTCACAAATAGTGGCAACACTTCTGACAGTCCTTTTTTCTAACTGGTATTAATACTGTTTTTTTCTTTCCACCATAAAGATGTTAAAAATATACAATGTATTTCATAGCAGAATGATGCTGGCATCGTATGAAATACATTAAAAGAAATACTACATAAGCTATTTAATTCCTTATCATGGCCTTAAAATAACTGCTTAACACCAACAGCAAGGGCATGACATTATTTCAGTGTGCAAGGAACCTTTAATCATACAAAAAAACCTGAATATAAGCATGAAATAGGGTGAAACGTCAATGAGAGGCAGCCATTTTGAATTTATGCAAATTAGGTCATGTTCCACTAAGTTGATTTTGGTAGACTTTTTATATGTTCATCTGGGTAACATTCTGAGACAAATAACACCAAAATGGTTTCTGTTCTAATTTGTTCTGGGTCATTTCATATTTTGACTGGACTATGGCTCTTGTACATGCTCATGCACTATGGCACAAACGTTGCCAATGAAATAATAAGAAAATCCACCATTATTCACTAAACAATAGAAGAAAGTCCTTTGGATGTCACCTCAGTTCAGACTGGCCCATCTTGTACAGTTCTTGGAGCAATGGATCTATGTCATACATGGTTGTATCATTTGAGAGCAGGAGGTGGTGGTTTTGACTCCCATTGTTGGCACTATCACTTTCATTACTCGGTCAAACGGCAGAAAAATTGACTTGATATGACCATAGCTGCTGAAAGAATCACAACAACTCCGTTTCACAATTTTTGTTTCATTTGGATAATGTTTATTTCATAATCATGTGTCCCTGATTTTGATAAAAATATGTCCTACGTGTACTCCAAGAAACTAATAATTGATAACTGTGTGTTTGCAGGTATTGGAGGAAGGGAGGGTAAAAGAATTCGACCCAGCTCACATATTATTGGAAAACAAAAATAGCCATTTTCATAAAATGGGCTCCACACTTCCAAGTGAGGAACTTGCTTGGTTGAAAAAGTTAGCTCAGGAAAAGTACGAGGATAAACCGTACCAACCCCCTCTCCAGTCCATAGGTGGGGAACTAGGACTCCCATCCAACAGTACTCCCAGGAACTTTTTACCTTCTTTCCAGACTAACAGATTGAGTGGAGTTTTAAGCAACTTTGCTGGAAACCGGTTTTCTACAAACCGATTCTAAGGATTTGTATGTAATCAGAAGTATTCCATTTATCATGAAAATCCCTGAGGACATGATGTATAAAAACCATTAATGTAAAGAATCTGGTCTGAATAGATATTTCATGATTTTACACCTCAGTGATGCATATTTCGCAAAATACAAAATTGAGAGGAAAGAGATAGATTCTGTAAAAATAGAGCTACTAGATTCTGGAGGAACAAACTATATATGGTTTTGAAAATGCTCCATTTGTTGAAAAAACAGGTTATTTCCACAAAAACTTATATTCTCATCATGACACCCCAAATGACTTACTAAATGATAAAAAAATATATTGGCAACTGAACCTATTTTGTGATACATACAATTAGTCCAAATATTTTATAATTATATAAAGATTAATTTGAACCATACATGTTCCAATAAATGTTCTTGGGTAAAAAAAAACAAAATAAATATTGAAAAGTCTCAAAAGGCGAAAGCTGATTATTATAATTATTCATCAATGAAGCATTTAGGGTGTATTCAATTGAATGCCTAGCAATAAGAAGGTGTAAATGTTTAATTTTAAACATTATGATAGAAAGCATGCTCGAGATGGGAGAGAAGATGGGGTCTACATTATAGCACATGGTCAGAGAGCAAAATCATACATACCATCAAAGGTAGATAAAGAATCAGAAGCTTATTTGTAAATCAAATATTTATTTTAAATTTGTGAAATTTATGTCCAGGATCTTTTATTACTGATCAAAATTTAGAATTGGCATTATTTTGTATTTGCTTTTGTACATACTAAATCAATACATTTTCATTTGTTGACATTTTCGATTGATTGTTGACATTTATTGGAACTGTATTGTTTTGAGTCTAACCCTATGAAGGATTTTTTATTTATGTTGTACATATCTCAATTGTACAGTATTGTCTGATAACTTAAAAGAGTGAAGCTATTCTTAATAAACATTCTGTAACAGTTATTGATGTATATTGTCAATTGATTCAATTAAATATACTTTCATTGAACCAAGAGTCTTTTGGGTGCATAAGATGAAATCTTTAATCATTTCATAATATTGATGACCCATTTGAACCAGATAATCCGAGCTTTTATATTGGTTATTTATCATTTAAGCTAAGTATTCAATCTTATTTCATTTTATTTTAGTTTCAAATATGGTCATGATAAATGGGTTAGGCAGTTTCAAGCATTTTAGTTTTTATGAAGCCTGATTATGAATGATTGAAAAAATGACAGTAATAATTTACAAAACAATACATTAGTTACTGATTTTACAAAGTAGATTTTTATCCCGTATAGGATTCCGTGTTGTGAAATATCAATATTTGTTAAATAAGTCCTTTTAATTATCTTTAAAATACCTTTAAAATGAAGATCTTTCCTGAAATATACATTTACTTATTAGAACATATACTCCTATCCTCAAAGGGTAAACATATTCTACTATGGCCTTCATTTCGATTTGTATCTGGTGAGTTTCCTCTGATGGCAGTTTTCCTGAGGAAATATTTTCCCGCCAAAATATTTTCAAAAATGTATGGGAAAACTGCTCAACGTCAAAAGAGTTCCCTTTTCACTTAAACGTTCTAGTCATGAAATGACATTTTATGATATTTATGTTTGCAATAAAACTATTGATTTATTATTTGAAAATCACAATGGAAATTTCTATTATATATGAAAAGCTTCATGTCTTTCTAACTCATAAAAAGAGGAATAGTAATGTCACTACTCCAATATTACCATTGTCATGTCAAAATATTAAAGGGAAAAAGTTCTGCATAATATAGTGGATTTCCAAACAACTTTGTGAAAGTGATCTAAACAGTATTTACTGTGATCCTAGTGAAACAGATTTTCTATTTTTCAAAAATATTAAGAGAAAAATAAAGTACACACTAATCCTTTCCAAAAATATCAATTTATTATCACGGTGAATTTTGTTCCCAATGAAATGAAATAAACACTGTTGGTAATCTGTAGAATAACTTTGCTTATATTCTTCATTTCTCATTAAAAAGACCCATAAATACCCTTAAATCGTTATTATAGATAGTAAAAAGCTATAGTACTAATTTGTTTCCAGATAATGCAATGCATTTATTTTTATACATCTTGGCACAGATGTATTTTTATTCAGGAGAGTGAATGACAATACCACAAGTGCATAGAGCACTATGGTTGATTTATCGTCTAGAAAAGTTAAGATGACATATCCCAACATCATACTTTATATGTTGATAGTGTGAACACAGCTAACATTACTGAAACCTGACAAATAATAGCCAAACGATTCAGTACTTTATCTGCAGTGCTGTAGGCTGCATTGCTTTCAGTGGACTGCAGAGTATTGGTTTGGTTGGTCTGCTGTTGGAGACCTTGGTTGGTCTGCTGTTGGAGACCTTGGGTGGTCTGCTGTTCAAGACCTTGGGTGGTCTGCTGTTGGAGACCTTGGGTGGTCTGCTGTTGGAAACTTTGGGTGGTCTGCTGTTGGAGTCTTTGGGTGGTCTGCTGTTGGAGTCTTTGGGTGGTCTGCTGTTGGAGACTTTGGGTGGTCTGCTGTTGGAGACTTGGTACAGATATTACTTCATTATTACACTTTGATCCTGAGCAGCATGTTAAGTCATAGTTTATGTCAATGTTTGTCGAATCAAAACCAGTACGGCTAGTGCAGATTTCTCTTCCAGAACAATACCGTATAATTAAAATTTCATTGCCACGCTTCATGACTAAAGTCTGTTTAGAATGTAAAATTATTGGCTTAGAATCATGAAAAACACATAACATAAGGAAGGTAACAATAATAACTATGTATTTCAGTCTTGTCTCAATTACATTTGAGTATGATTAAGACTCAGAAATTCTGTGTGGTCAATTCTTAAACTGAAATCAAGGTGAGCAAATACATTTTTGAAGGACCTAAAACACCAATAAAAGACATCAGAAGTGTAATCAAATTGGTTGATTTTTGATGGTTGCATAAGATTGGGTTCCTGTAAAGAATAAATCAGGATGAACATTTAAAACAAGAATTTAAAATGAGCATTTCAAAATTACAATTTTATATTTGATCTCAAATAATGATTGTTGATTTCTCTTTTGCATTAAAATAAAAACACAGACTTTGATACCTAGTTATAGAGCACTACTCAGCAGAAGTCAGAAGTATTTGCCTACACCTCACAATGCAAAATAGTGTACTAAATAAAGTAAAATAATTTTTAAACAAAAATGGTAGGTCAGGAGAACCCCCTTAAGCTATGACAGATGACGCTATCATGAATGTCACCCAATGCTGTTATTACATCTATCCTTTGCTCTAGATTACTGTACCATATGTATGCCATCTGGTAAACCATGACACATGCACTTGTCCAAACTGAGCATCCAATCAAACATTGAGTATATGCATTATCATCTGAACCGCATCCCATCCCAATAATATTTAAAACTGAGCTGCACAGATTGTATATTTGTGTTTGTCGTAAAATGAATATTGTATGTAATATGTGTGATAATATGATATAAAACATTTTAGTAATCTTATCTAACCTTTTTAACCGTCATTAAATTCATTTCGGTATCTAACATATGATCCAATAAACTCCTCGTCCTTTGAAATTGAAATATTCACATATTGAATGACTCAATATTGCTTATAATGATCGCATTGATTCATTTGTGTTACTTTACCTTTTCAGCAGTATTTTTGTTGTATCAGGTTAGATATAAGTCTGCAACTGGGACTCAATGCCCTACTCTCCTTTGTATATATTTACTTTCTTAATGGTTTATTTTACTGTAGGATGCCCAGAGCCAATTCTGATCCTGAAGGCCAAGTTTTAATTGGCAGATTTATTTCATAGACTGACATGTGAATTTAGATATGTTACAATGCTACTTAAAAGGCTAGAATTCTAAAATTTTGGGGCATGTTAGAAAAAGGTTCAAACATTTATGCACATTCTTTTTTTAGATATATAATCATTAATTAATATTGTTTTAATTTGCAACAAATATCACACTTCCAGTTTTTATTTAAGAAATAACATGGTTTTGTAAAACCATGCAAATCTAGTCTTGAAAAGTGCAACAAAGTGTGACCAAATAAGATATATTTAAAATTAAATTTCTAGCTAATCTGAGTGATCAGAATTAATCATTTGAGCATAAAAAATATAATACAACTTGGAAATCTTGAAACATGTTTTTCACTTATCCCCTTTTTGGTGAAAAACATTCCGAAATGTTTTCTGAGTTATTATCAAATGTGGCATTGTATTAATATGAACCATCAATAGAGTGCTCACATGCATTGATGAGACCATTCTGGCTTTGTGTCAAAGTAACAAAAAAGTTACCAAAAACTAAATATCATGTCTGTTGAAGTGTGGTTTTGCTTTTTTGTGATGCTTTTCATGTTATCATATGCTATTCGAGTGTTCTGTTAAATACCCATTTCTGAAAGTTTTGTGAGAAAGGTTCTTGTGACCTTGAAAATAGTTCAAGGTCACCCAATATAATTTTTTCTAATAATCGGAAAAAACTCTTAAATGTAGTGGAAATGTTTGCTTTTCATGCTAAATTGTAACAAATCACAAACCGCCATTTCTTTGTTCAATTGGCTCCTGTGATCTTGAAAATAGTTCAAGATCTCCTAATATTGAACTTGATGATAGGAGCTGTGACACTTTTATTTTGCAAATTCTGCAGAACTTCCCAAATTTGACACTTATCTAATATATATTAGACACAGATCTTGTTAACATTGTGGGATACTATATTTCTCAAAGATGTATCTATCTATTCAAATAAAATAGAACAAAAAAATAAGACAAAGGTTTCCCGCAAGATGAATTCTCATATTTGTAATTGAACGATATATTCTGTTCTTTTTAACCCAGTTTAGGACTTCCCTTATTAGCCAGTGGGTCCCAATAGGGACAAATATTAAATATTTTGGAAACACCCCATTTGATAGATGGATGTGAAACCTTAATTAATAAATAAAAAAATATTCCAAATTAGAATCCTACAATTGTACACATTGAAAGCTATTTGGTAAACAGTTTATTTCATTCTAGTTTCTTTAATTTCGTTCTCAAAAATTGTCTTTTTTAGACTTTGCTCAGGAAAAGAATAAACAATAATATTAACATTTATTTCGTACTTAAAATTGTTCTTGCTAGGGTATGTCCCATAAAACAGTGCACATAGATGTCAACTAACCTTACAGAAGGAATGGATTTTTAAAAATAATATGAAGGAATTGTAATCAAATGTGTCACACCCATATTGTTTTGTTTAATATCCACAAATGAAGATGAAAGCTTTCAAATCTGACAAGATATTTTCATAAATATTTCATTACTTACAATGCAGGGGTTTGCACAGGGGAGAGTTGAAATATTGGTGATGTTACTGCATCCAACGTTGGAAACGTTTCTTATATCATTAACGCTAATTCCAAATGCGAATGAAGTTGTTCCTTCCTCAAATTGTCCATATTCACAAGAGAAGCAACTTACTTCACTATATACTTGAAAAGAACATCATTAATATTATTTCAAAATGAATATTACTTTACATTATTTAAAATAACATCCCACTAAATTATCAAAAAAATACAACTACTCATTATTCAATATTGATAATACAGTTCATAATACCATCTTATAAATAGTTCGAAACAAAGGTCCAATGAATATTTTATAACAAAGATTTGATTACATTTGTGAAACTTGATATTAGTTAAAAAGTTAATTCAACGTACCAATATACACAGAAACACATAATATGAGGAACGTTCCCCTTATTATTGTAATCATTCTTTTTTCAGGTTATTTGTTGAGATCTGAAGCAAATACAAATATTCTGAATAGCACATGAAGAGTGTTGTTCATCAAGTCTTCCAGTTATGTCCTGAGCCCTTTATATTGTTCTCTACCTCGACAAATCGAAGTGGGGGGGGGACTTACAGCTGATGCTGGCCCTATGGGATGGCACCCAGCATATCCTCACTGCACATAGGACAGACAAACCCAGCCTCCAACTTGTTCTGTTGGTGTTTGGAATATAAATGGATGAACACAAGAAAACTCTTTATTGAGATCTCGTATAATTGAAGAATTTAAATATGATATATGGTGTTTAAATGAAACACGCTTGGACAGAGATGAAAAAATATGTCTGGATAATTATGAGTGGATAGGTCATAATAGAACAGTGAGAAATACAGCTGCACCAAAAACATTTGGAGGCACAGGTTTATTGGTTAAATCTTGTTTATATAATGTTTATCACATACAAACATTTGATAAATCCGTGAATGGTATTTTGATTGTGCTCTTCACAGATAAACAGACAGATTTTTCATTCCTTATTATTTCATGTTACCTTCGACCAGAAGGATCAATGTATGCCAACTCTACTAACTTTTTTGCCCATATTATGACACAACTTTATCTACACCATATGTGGCGACTTGAATGAAAGGATTGGAAACCTGTTCAATGCTACAGATATTGACTCTTTACCCAATAGACTCGTGAAAGACAGTGTTGTTAAAGGGCATGGAGAGCCATAAATTGATTTTCTCATAGACAGCAAGCAATGTGTACTGAATGGCCCGTTTGATGATAAACATGATAATTACACATGTATATCACACAAAGGGAAATCTGTTGTTGATTATGTTATAACTCCATATGAGAAAAAAAGATGATACACCTCATACCACTGATGAGACTAACTTAGTCGAAACTAGTCTGGTAGTTGTACATCTTACAGAACAAAGAAGGACCCGACAAGATCTGCTTCATTCCTAGCCCATATACTTCTTGTATCATGAATACAATCTTGGCACGACTGGGAATCAGACTTCCGACCTACACAGAGGATCATCACAGAGGAACTGGTGCTAATAAGCTGGTGCTCTAACCAACTGTGCCACGACCCTAGGCCTCATCTGACATATGCCACAATGAGCTTATTCTTTCTTATACCAGGACAATAGCACATTTGCCCCTTGTTGTGGGAGAGGCAAAATGTAGATATATTTATATATTTTATCGTGTTCAGCTTCCAGTGAACAAATCAATTAAGACCCATGCTCACTTTAGGCTCCATTTTATTCCAGTAATGTATTTCAATATGTATATTAGGTATTTTACTGTTGTTTCTCTCAACTCCAGACTGACTCCCTACTGACTGCCTGTGATGTTGGTGACACACAAATATATATATACCAGCTCTTGTACATACTTCTTATGCTCATCACCAGAGGCAGTGCTAAATACAAAAACATAAACTTTTATTTTATGATTTCATTTATCCTTCTTATGCTTCTTATGCTCATCACCAGAGGCAGTGCTAAATACAAAAACATAAACTTTTATTTTATGATTTCATTTATCCTTCATTCAACTCTCACATTCACAAAAGGACAGCACTGGAGAGTGAATGCTACAGATAAAACAAACTAATATGTCCTGTTATTCGACAGTTGTTGAGTAATTTTTCACGTTTGTATATTTATTTCAGATTCATATATATTTTACTCTTTTAATTTTGAATGAAAACCCTCATGGCTAATGAAATCGAATTGGCATTAGAACATCTTAAAACAGATGATCATCATCAAAAAGATGATCATCATCAAACAGATAAAAAAACAACCACATACACTCTGACAAACCAAAAGCCATATTGGTTAAAGAAAATAACTCAAGTAAGTTTCCCCACATATCAATTCAACAAATGTGTCAATATTTCAATACACATTGCACATGTGGTGCATACTTCAATTCATAATTACCTTGTGTTTTATGAGTGGAGTTTCTGAGTGAAACACTACCTTGAGGATGAATCTTCAATCGGCTGTTATTGTGATCATGAACAGTGTTACTAAAGCTGTTGTTGGCCATTTAGTGGTGTTTATGTAGTCTTTAATATCAGTGCCAATTTTATTATCTCAATTATCTTCATTTTCCCTTTGATGTTAGATTATCCAGAAATGTGCAGGACATTGTTAGATTACCATGAAATGTGCAGTTCACTATTAGATTACCTAGAATTGTGCAGTACATTGTTAGATTACCATGAAATTTGTAGGAAAATACACGATTATTCGGCATGACTCCCAACTGCAAATGAATAGCCATACACAAAGGGGGAGGGGAACTATTACATTTTGGCTATCCATTTCCATATCCAACCTTATTAGATCTTTTCCTAACTTGTAGTTTATTTCAAAATGAATATTACTTAAACATTAATTACATTAATTATAATAATATCCCACTAAATTATAAAAAAATGCAACTACTCATTATTCAATATTGATAATACATTTCATAATGCCATCTTATAAATAGTTCGAAACAAAGGTCCAATGAATATTTTATAACAAAGATTTGATTACATTTGTGAAACTTGATATTAGTTAAAAAGTTAATTCAACGTACCAATATACACAGAAACACATAATATGAGGAACGTTCCCCTTATTATTGTAATCATTCTTTTTTCAGGTTATTTGTTGAGATCTGAAGCAAATACAAATATTCTGAATAGCACATGAAGAGTGTTGTTCATCAAGTCTTCCAGTTATGTCCTGAGCCCTTTATATTGTTCTCTACCTCGACAAATCGAAGTGGGGGGGGGGGGGGGGGGACTTACAGCTGGTGCTGGCCCTATGGGATGGCACCCAGCATATCCTCACTGCACATAGGACAGACAAACCCAGCCTCCAACTTGTTCTGTTGGTGTTTGGAATATAAATGGATGAACACAAGAAAACTCTTTATTGAGATCTCGTATAATTGAAGAATTTAAATATGATATATGGTGTTTAAATGAAACACACTTGGACAGAGATGAAAAAATATGTCTGGATAATTATGAGTGGATAGGTCATAATAGAACAGTGAGAAATACAGCTGCACCAAAAACATTTGGAGGCACAGGTTTATTGGTTAAATCTTGTTTATATAATGTTTATCACATACAAACATTTGATAAATCCGTGGATGGTATTTTGATTGTGCTCTTCACAGATAAACAGACAGATTTTTCATTCCTTATTATTTCATGTTACCTTCGACCAGAAGGATCAATGTATGCCAACTCTACTAACTTTTTTGCCCATATTATGACACAACTTTATCTACACCATATGTGGCGACTTGAATGAAAGGATTGGAAACCTGTTTGATGCTACAGATATTGACTCTTTACCCAATAGACTCGTGAAAGACAGTGTTGTTAAAGGGCATGGAGAACCATAAATTGATTTTCTCATAGACAGCAAGCAATGTGTACTGAATGGCCCGTTTGATGATAAACATGATAATTACACATGTATATCACACAAAGGGAAATCTGTTGTTGATTATGTTATAACTCCATATGAGAAAAAAAGATGATACTCCTCATACCACTGATGAGACTAACTTAGTCGAAACTAGTCTGGTAGTTGTACATCTTACAGAACAAAGAAGGACCCGACAAGATCTGCTTCATTCCTAGCCCATATACTTCTTGTATCATGAATACAATCTCGGCACGACTGGGAATCAGACTTCCGACCTACACAGAGGATCATCACAGAGGAACTGGTGCTAATAAGCTGGTGCTCTAACCAACTGTGCCACGACCCTAGGCCTCATCTGACATATGCCACAATGAGCTTATTCTTTCTTATACCAGGATAATAGCACATTTGCCCCTTGTTGTGGGAGAGGCAAAATGTAGATATATTTATATATTTTATCGTGTTCAGCTTCCAGTGAACAAATCAATTAAGACCCATGCTCACTTTAGGCTCCATTTTATTCCAGTAATGTATTTCAATATGTATATTAGGTATTTTACTGTTGTTTCTCTCAACTCCAGACTGACTCCCTACTGACTGCCTGTGATGTGGGTGACACACAAATATATATATACCAGCTCTTGTACATGTACATGTACATGTACATACTTCTTATGCTCATCACCAGAGGCAGTGCTAAATACAAAAACATAAACTTTTATTTTATGATTTCATTTATCCTTCATTCAACTCTCACATTCACAAAAGGACAGCACTGGAGAGTGAATGCTACAGATAAAACAAACTAATATGTCCTGTTATTCGACAGTTGTTGAGTAATTTTTCACGTTTGTATATTTATTTCAGATTCATATATTTTACTCTTTTAATTTTGAATGAAAACCCTCATGGCTAATGAAATCGAATTGGCATTAGAACATCTTAAAACAGATGATCATCATCAAAAAGATGATCATCATCAAACAGATAAAAAAACAACCACATACACTCTGACAAACCAAAAGCCATATTGGTTAAAGAAAATAACTCAAGTAAGTTTCCCCACATATCAATTCAACAAATGTGTCAATATTTCAATACATATTGCACATGTGGTGCATACTTCAATTCATAATTACCTTGTGTTTTATGAGTGGAGTTTCTGAGTGAAACACTACCTTGAGGATGAATCTTCAATCGGCTGTTATTGTGATCATGAACAGTGTTACTAAAGCTGTTGTTGGCCATTTAGTGGTGTTTATGTAGTCTTTAATATCAGTGCCAATTTTATTATCTCAATTATCTTCATTTTCCCTTTGATGTTAGATTATCCAGAAATGTGCAGGACATTGTTAGATTACCATGAAATGTGCAGTTCACTATTAGATTACCTAGAATTGTGCGGTACATTGTTAGATTACCATGAAATTTGTAGGAAAATACACGATTATTCGGCATGACTCCCAACTGCAAATGAATAGCCATACACAAAGGGGGAGGGGAACTATTACATTTTGGCTATCCATTTCCATATCCAACCTTATTAGATCTTTTCCTAACTTGTAGTTTGTCTCAGGCAAAAACACAATATGTTGAAAATTATTGAACTAAAGACCATTTTGTAGATACAACTACTACTACTACTACTACTACTACTACTACTACTACTACTACTACTACTACTACTACTACTACTACTACTACTACTACTACTACTACTACTACTACTACTGCTACTACTACTACTACTACTACTACTACTACCACTACCACTACCACTACCACTACCACTACCACTACTTATAAAAATAATAATAGTAATAATAATTTTTGTTTGTTTTGGGTTTTACATCACTTTCAACAGTATTTCAGTCATTTCGTGATGAGACCTACTTGTAGCAGATATAGTGCTGCCTCACTGAATTGTCATGTCGCAGGTCCTTGACATGACAACTCACCCGGTCACAGATTTACAAGGACAACGGGTTAACCCTTCAGGCACGGGCCTCAGCTTATGTCGGAAATTGTATCATGAGTTCAATCCCGGCACGGCCGGGGTTCGAACCCACGACCTTTGGATCACCACAGAGGAACTGGTGCTAATAAGCTGGCGTTCTAACCAACTGCGCCACGGCCCGTGGCCTTAGTAATAATAATAATAATAATAATAATAATAATAATAATAATAATAATAATAATAATAATAATATTAATAATAATAATAATAATAATAATAATAATAATAATAATAATAATAATAATAATAATAATAATAATAATAATAATAATAATAATAATAATAATAATAATAATAATAATAATAATAATAATAAAAACTTATAAAGTGCCAATACCAAGCAGAGCCTGTTCACTGCCTTCATTCCCGTAGTACCTCCTAAAGAGAAAACGTTTTCAGGTTTGACTTGAAAATATATACTGTGGGACTCTTCCTAATATCATTAGGGATGCCATTCCATAATTTAGGTGCAAGCACTGAAAAAGCCCTATCCCCCACAGTTTACATGTTAGTTGAGGGAACAATACGATCCAGACTTGAATATGAGCGTAGTGCCCTAGCATGGCGCTTAAGGCTCAGAAGGTCATTTATGTACCTTCCATACAATTAACAGAATTTTGAACTCAATCCTTGCCTTTACAAGCAGCCAGTGCAATTCTTTCAGTTTATTGCTAATGTGATAAAACTTCCTTAAACGACCCACAACTCTTGCTGCAGAGTTTTGAAATTTTTGGAGTTCGGTATACCGGATACCGGATAGTAAAGCATTCCCATAATCCAGGGTAGAAGTGACAAAAGCATGTATAATAGTTTCTGTTGCCCTTTGTCCAGTGATTGCCTAATTGCGGCAATGTTCCTGATGTGATAGTATAGGATATAGATTACCTACCTATAGACTCTTATATACAAATATAGACAATCACGATCTTTGGCAAGAAACCATAGAGGTTACTGAGTGCTACGAGAGGCCAACAAGTCTTACATAGACTTGGGTGTTTTATGCACTTTCAGGACTTTGTCAGTATCATGCATTCGGGTATTTCATATGCCTCGCTCTTTGCCATGCCAGACTAGTGTATACAGCACCAAATAAAGGAGATCCTTGTGCATTGTATACTCTGTGTCTGCAGTCCTTATTACCTCCAAACTCACATAGGTAGATAGGGTAGCTAGGTTAAGGCCCCGTTCACAGCCAGCGAGCACGATATCCTAGATCCCGTCCACGTTCCCCAACGACGGAGACAAACCCCATACACTAGTAGGCTACAAAAGCTACATAACAATAGTACTCCTTTTTACACATGTTAAGCATTCATATCAAGATGGCTATCGAAAATCAGATATTTACATAAAATGAAAAAAAAACAACAAAAAAACAGTTGAAGATGCTCTCGGAGCGTGTCTGATGTAAGATCCTTGTTGATGTTGTTTGCAGTGTGATGGGGGCAATACTATCTATTGTTTCCTGGCTTATGGAAACAATTTACTTCAAGACATGCCCCCAGAACCCATTTCAGTGAGTTATTTTTTTACATCATCATATTCAATGTAATATGTATTACATTTTTGGAAACATAAGTTAAAGATAGATCTTTTTTGTCTTATGAATAAAATAATCATTATGACAAAATCACTGAGTTTTGTTTGATTGCAGGAAGTATGCAGTGCATGATGGAGTTACATTGATTATAAAACCAGTCCTAATGCAAGGAAAATAAGAATACTGCCCCTAGAAAAACAAATCAAATATTACAAAGTAAGTAGGGCATGTTTCATTAATCATTATTATAGTTTTGAGTATCATTTTAAAATTTTAACAGTAAAAAATATCGAACAAACAAATACCCATTGGTTTATTCCATAGTAAATCTATTGCTTTATGAATCTGTAATTCAAAAGGATATTATTGCATGATGGCCAGATGCATCAAAAGCTTAAAATATCAAGATATCTTTCTGATTGGAAAATGTTGCTCATGTGTCAGGCTTTTGGTTCAAGGTGGAAGTAGATCTATTGGGTTGGAGAACAACAGTGAGACAGCTGCATAAGTGAGAGATAGCTGCATGAGATATTGCATTGAACATTGAGACATTGCATCTCTTCCCAGCCTAGGGCACTTGTGTTTTTTTAATGAGGAATTTCTAATAATGTTCCTATTGTTTATTTGCAAAGCTTCAAACAGAAGGGTCCCAAGATTGAGTTATTTTTATATTTCATTTTTACATTGATTTTGACTTTAAAGATCTTGATTTTCAAGAGATGTACCGTTTATTATTTGTCCCTGAAATGGAATCACCTCATAACTCTATGACCTTTTTATGTTGGTATGTGTTTATTTAAATGTATGATTGTTAGATCTTTTAACTAGTAATGCAAAATGTTCAGTAAAAAGACTATTTAGACCCAATTCCAAAACCTTTTGACAAGCCTTTTTCATATTTGTTACTGTCTGTTATTGTCTGGGTGTTCCTGATTGCTGTATGTTTGAGACAGCTGTATCTGTGAGGTTTTTTAACCATTTCTAGGCAGATGATCTCTACCCTCATCACCTCTGGGGGGGCAAGACATTGGTAAAGATATGGCAGGATTGGAAGACATGGCTTTATTTTGATTCTGTATGGTTCCCATAACACCATAATGCAAACATTAAATTTAGGGGCATGTCTGAAAGTCTTCTCTAAAATCACTTTAATTTGAAATATGTAAAATTAATATAAAATATAAATTATTATCTCTTTCTACACATGAAATAAATATAATGGTTTCATCATTAAAATACAATATAAAAACATGTCCTGCTCACAATAAGTGTGCTAGAATGGCGGCAGGAGCTGACCCCAGGCTTATCAAGGTGACCAACAGGGTTACCCCATTGTCACATGTGGGAATTGCCCTGTCTGGCTCCCCTGTCTGGCTCCCCTGTCTGGCTCCCCTGTCTGGGCCTGTGGGTGTATCCTCTAACTCCCTAAAAAAATACAATATATATAAAGCCTCCATATTTTTAAGAAATAATAACATTGGCAAAATGCCCGAACATCCCAATATATCATAATGGCAATATTCCCAAACCTCCTTATTAGTCACAATCCTCAGGGCATATGTTAGTGATATTATGTGAGCTAGTTTTGCCAACAGATAAATAGAAATAATTTTCCACATATTTTTGTCTTCTTCTGTAATAATAGGTCAACTACATGGACCCTTTTGCCTGATCGTTAATTCCTACCCCCACGATTTTGTGGATCTTTGGTAGTCATTTGTGGTATATACGATAACATACCCAATATACCCAATATATTACTGTGTGGTTCAAGAATTTATCGTATCTGGCCTACTACTTGGCCTCCCTTTACGATCATATTGAATTCACTCACAGTGTGAAGTGAGGCCTGTTATCTACCCATACTTGTAGATACCTGACCCCAAACCTGTGTAATTTGGAAATTTATTACACACCGACCAATATCTTTTTATTGATATTAATTTCATATATTCTGTGAACTGTTTTTCACAAATTGTCTTTTGGGGAGTATTGCTGCTATTTATAGCGACTTCCACAAGATTTACCTGCAGTCAATGATATAGTGTACTATTACGGTAGTTCATAACGTGTCAAGCTCTCATATAGCAGCTCATATACACAAGAGATTACCTACCTGTTCAATGCTACACAATCATGGCTTTGTTTGTATATGCTCATGCTTCAACATATACAACAAGAATAATGGCGAATCCACAAAGACACTTACCTTGCCCCACAATGGTAGAGGGTCAAATAAAATCCTGCTGTGTGACACTCATACTAGCATCTTCACGAAGAATTCTTCTTTGGAAAATATTAATTTTAATATTATTCCACGTGCTTACTTCAGGTTGCTGCAGGAGATGATCGCAAGCTCAAATATTAATATATTTGAGTCTGAGCATGAAATTGAACTGTTCCCTGCTCAATTTCGTTTGGTGCTCGATACCTGCGATTACATAAAATCGGACACGCTACTATCTGTACATGGAGTGAGCAAGCAAAATTGTCAGTTCAATTTTGTTAAATATACACAAATATCGCAACCAAAACATCTTTATTGGGAAAACATATTTATTCTGCCTCCTTGGCCACAAAAACATGGACTGAAAAACAAATATGTTGAAAGTCCATGCAATTCGTCAAAATCATGCAGTTTTGGCAAAATTATCAGAGGGGTTGATATGATTGGCAAGCCTCCAAAAAATAAACATAGGTGTCGCCACTCTCCTGCCAATGAAAACAGCATAGATACCGCTAATTTCTTCTCTCCGCTTCTAGAGAGCTCAGAAACGCAAACATTGCCACCAACAGATGGCACTGCCCAACATGCACATACAGAGGGCGACACAAACCCTACCACTCAGAATAGGGGGCCTGATGTTGCTAAACTAAATAACCACATTCAAATTGGTTCTTGCAACATTCAAAGCATTACGCATAAGGTTCTTTTGGTCAGAGATTATTTCTTTCAAAATAACCTACACGCTCTCTTCATAACCGAGACTTGGTTAAATGAGTCTGATGATAGGGTAAAAAGGGAACTTGAAGAGGGGTCCCTGAAGTTCCACTCTTTTCCCAGGAGAGGGCGCTCAGGAGGTGGTTTAAGACTTCTCCACCGGGTGGAGCTCCCTTTCAAAACCAACTCTGTAAACCCTCCAGTGGTTAAAACCATGGAATTGATGGAATCATCCATCCTGCTTAAAGGAAAAAAACTTACCTTTGTGACCATTTACAGACCTGAGCCATGTGAAAGGAATAGATACACCTATTCCGAGTTTTATGATGAATTCACTCAACTGGTTGCTCACTATGGCTCGTTCAATCATGAAGTAATTTTCCTGGGTGACTATAACTTCCATGTAAATAAGCCATATAAGCCTGATGTGATCAAATTTATGGATATTCTTTCTACCTTTGACTTAGATCAATGGGTGACTGAGCCTACTCATAGATTAGGCAACACCCTTGATCTCATTATTACCTTCAAAGGTAATAAATCCTTCAAAAGTCACACAGTAGACAAATATATCTCTGATCATAAAATGATCATTTTAGACATGGGGATCACAGCCCCTAAAATCCCTAAAAAAGCTATCAAATATAGGAATTTTAGGGATCTAAACATGGATTCGCTGAAAAATGATATCAGGTCCCTGACAAATAGTAGCTCACTCTGGGACAAACTATCCCTCAGTGAATTAGTGGACTACTATGATAGAGAGCTTACGGTACTAATGGATAAGCATGCTCCTTTCAAGCATGCCAGAGTTACCCAACGTAAACCAGTACCCTGGATGAGCAACCAATTAAAGCACGAGAGATCTCTCAAGAGGAGGTTTGAGAGGAAATGGAACAAAACCAAACTCCAGATTGATAAGGAATTATATAATGTTCAAAGAAACAAATATAACTCCATGCTGAAATTGGCTCAATCCAATTATTTCTCTAATTTGGTTGAAGAAAACAAGCATGACCCTAAAAAACTATTCAGGGTTATTGATACGGTCATGCACAAGAATAAGGACACCCCAATGCCCGAAACCGACTGTGAAGTCGCTTTGGCTGAGAGGTTCAATGACTTTTTTCTTGAAAAAATTGAGAAAATTCGCTCTGATATGGACAATAATCCACAAAGGACCTTCCCACCACCAGGTGACACTACGAACAATAGTGATGCTCCGGTGACAGAATCCCTTGATAGATTTCTCCCCTTATCCAATGAGGAAGTACGCAAATTAATCAGAGGGTCTGCGAATAAGTCATGTGAGCTGGATCCAATCCCTACATGGTTACTGCTCAACATCCTGGATGATCTTATACCTTTAATTGCATCCATTATAAATAAATCCTTAATGGATGCAACAGTGCCAAATAACATGAAGATGGCCATAATTACACCCTTACTGAAGAAATTGGGTCTGGAACTGATCGAATGTAACTATAGACCAGTTTCAAACCTTACTTATATCTCAAAGCTAACTGAAAGGGCAGTATCTGAGCAATTGATTCCCCATCTGGTATGGAATGGTCTTACTGATAAGTTTCAATCTGCCTACAAGAAGTATCATAGCACAGAGACTGCCCTAATCAGGGTACAAAATGACATCCTTCGGGATCTAGATGAGAAAAAGTCGGTAATCCTACTTTTGCTAGACCTGTCTGCTGCCTTTGACACCATTGACAATCAAATCCTGCTCAACAGATTGGAGGGTAGATGTCATATCAAAGGTCATGCTCTTAATTGGATACGGTCATACCTAAGTAACAGGAAACAATGTGTCAAAGTTGGAATGAAAAGGTCCTCTGTAAAGGACATAAAGTATGGGGTCCCACAAGGCTCGGTCCTTGGTCCTATTCTTTTTACCATATATATATGACACCTCTTGCAGACATCTTGGGTAAATATGGTCTCAACTACCATATCTATGCGGATGATACCCAGATTTACATCCCCATTGATCATTGCTCTGCCAGGCAGGCCGAAATCAGCAGATGCAGATTGGAAGAATGTGTCTGTGAGGTCAGGGACTTTCTGATTTCAAATAAAATGAAAATCAATGATGGCAAGACTGAGATGCTAGTATGTACTGACAGGTACAATTCTGCCAATCGTGGCAGTGTCCCTAACACTATTAAGGTGGACAGTACTGATATATCGCCTAGTGACTCAGTAGTTGACCTCGGCGTCACTCTAGACTCTAATCTAGACATGAGGGCTCAGATAGCGAGGATGTGTAAGAAGGGCTATTACCACATCCGGAATCTGTCGGCTATCAGAAATTGTCTAGATGAGAAAACGGCTATCACACTTACCCATGCCTTTGTCACATCCACATTGGATTATGGTAATGGCCTCCTTGCTGGCCTTCCAAATACTGACATCAAGAAGTTGCAATACCTACAGAACTCTGCAGCTCGTGTAGATCCTTCTTATAACCTGGAAGGCATTAAATGGTAAGGCGCCTCCTTACCTACGTGATCTACTCCTTGTCAAACAAGGGGAGAGGTCTCTCAGATCAAATGATGGTACTTACCTTCAGGTCCCTGGGACTAGGCTCAAGACAGTGGGCGATAGAGCCTTTTCATCAGTAGGGCCGAGACTGTGGAATAAACTTCCTAATGAGATTAGAACAAGTAGATCAGTTGTATCCTTCAAGAGTAAACTGAAAACCTATCTCTTCAGGAAGCATTTCCCTGACACAGCGCTATGAACAGACTTGTCTGGTATACGCGCTATAGAAATTTTGTTATTATTATTATTATTATTATTATTACATGGATCCGGACACTTACCTACTTAATGGGCCGAAACCAGGTGCACAGTATCCAGATCCCTAGGTGATCCACGACAGTCTGTGATCTGATCGAATACTGTTGCCAACTGGCATTTTCTGAGGTGCAGCCTTTGGCCAGGTGAGGTGCAGTATCCGCATCACTCATGTCTCACTCATGCCATGCCATGCCTAGCCTGACTCTAAGTATACATGATGTGCACCCCAATAAATGCAACTATCCTACACCATATATATCTGAGTCTGCAGTACATCTTATCCCCAAGGATAGGTATGATAGGCCCCAAATCACAGCCAGCGAGTATTCCTAAATGACTGAGGTCTTCCCTCCATAGATAACAATTGGTGGAGAATCCAGGCAATCTATGGCATAGAGTGAGAGTGAGAGTGATACTGCATGGAGCTTCTTTCAACTACCTTGTTAATCCACTTCAAGTACATGTGGCTTTGATCTTAGCCAACGCTGTCCAAGAAACTGCTGATAGCACATGACTCACCGGTAAGCAAAAATAGTCATATACCAGACCAAGTTAAGTCGACCTCTCTCAAGAGTCTGCAGTACATCTTATCCCCACGGATAGGTATGATAGGCAGCTAGATAGGCCCCAAATCACAGTCAGCGAGTATTCCATAAATCACTGAGGTCTTCCCTCCGTAGATAACAATTGGTGGAGAATCCAGACAATCTATGGCATAGAGTGAGAGTGATACTGCATGGAGCTTCTCTCAACCGCACTGTTCATCAACTTCAAGTACATGTGGCTTTGATCTTCGCCAGCGCTGTCCAAGAAACTGCTGATAGCACACGACTCACCAGTGAGCAAAATAGTCATGTGGGAGGAAAAATCACATGTCTATACATTGTGACATGAAAGGCATGGGACATCGTTCACCACCCCACTTCACCAGAAATAACGATAGATACTGATGGTGACAGACGCGGAAATAATAGAAGATATGGAAATGATAACAGACAGGGCACAAGCGATAGGTATGGGTACAATGACAGACGGCAGCAAACATATGATCAGCCATACCGCACCAACCAGCCAGATAATAGTTACAGAAACGGGAAGAGACGCGCATTTAATTGCGACCGCCCATCTTACAACAATTACAGTCGCCAAGGTAACAGGCAGAATACTAGACCCTGGAGCCATGAAAACTATTAACTCCTGTCCCGTCATGTGAATCGCGAGGTAGGAGTAATAATTAGACACTCACACCTTTAACTTTAATTGAAGAGAGGAAGTCAATATTGAGTAAGGTTCACTGCTTCATGGCTTTGAACGACTCATGGCACAAATGAGATTGACATTTGTGAGTTGGATAGTGCATGAACTTGTTTGCGTTAAATACTGTGCTGAGTTCAGTTTTATGCCACTCACAAACTTTCCAGTTTGAGATATGCTCGACACAAAATTTGTGACCAGTAATATATATATATATATATATATATATATATATATATATATATATATATATATATATCATATTTCATACAGAGGTAAATGTTGAGATTCTTTAAATCTTGGTGATATCACATTGACCTTGGTGTAGTGAACTTGATGTCAAAAAATTTTGCATATCTCTGCTACCACTTCCAGGAGGATTTGTTTGTTTGTTTAGGGTTTTACATCACTTTCAACATTATTTCAGTCATTTCGTGATGGGACCTACTTGTAGCAGATATAGTGCTGCTTCACTGAATTGTCATGTCGCAGGTCCTTGACATGACAACCCACCCGGTCACAGATTTACAAGGACAACGGGTTAACCCTTTTGGCACGGGCCTCAGCTAATATGGGAAATTGAATCATGAGTTCAATCTCGACATGGCCGGGATTCGAACCCACGACCTTTGGATCACCACAGAGGAACTGGTGCTAGTAAGCTAGCGCTCTAACCAACTGCGCCACGGCCCGTGGAACTATGCAGAAATGTCTCAAGTCAGCTATGCCATTTCATTCCTTTTTAGTCATTATGGACACATCTCATATTAGAAAAGTGATAGTTACTGAGCCATTTTACCAGTTTTGTGAGATATGCTTGACACACATTTTGTGACCAGTAATATATATTTCAAGAGGAACTTTATGCTTGGTATGAAAGTTACTTTGACACTGGATAATCTTTCTCTCACTTGTGCAACTATCTCCAAAGTAGCCATCTATCACTTATACAGCTATTTCACTTTTGCAGCTATCTCTCACTTGTGCATGTCAAAATGCATGCCAGCACTGCTTGTAGATTATGAATGTAGCTGACATTTCATCTCTCAAAGAGCAATTGAACAAAGTTAATTCAACATTGAAAGAACCAGAGTTCAAGAAGTGGGTACTTGCAAAGCTCCAGAATGATGAAATTAGGCAAATGATTAAGAATGACGATTGCATTTTGTATTTTGCAACCAGAAGATATTTGAACACCAAGCAGAAAGCACCTTCACTCTTAAAATGGCCGTAGATAATAATCTTATGAAGATAATAATAATAATAATAATAATAATAATAATAATAATAGTAATAGTAATAGTAATAATAATAATAATAATAATAATAATAATAATAATAATAATAATAACAATAACAATAATAACAATAATAATAATAACAATAAAACATTTCTATAGTATCATTTCAGACCGGTCTGCCCATGGCGCTTTTGAAGATAGTGTTCTCTGTATAAATGAGTCTTTAACCTCTTTTTAAGGCAATCAATTGTTTACAGTTTTTCACTTCAAGGGGCAGGGCATTTCACTTTTTCGGCATGTGTGCAGAAAAGGCCCTATCTCCATATGTTTTTGATTTAGTTTTTAAAATTATATATTCCTTCTTATCGTTTGATCCAAGATTTTTTCCATTTTTTTTTTGCAGTTAATAGTTCAGCCAGATAACTGCGGGCAAAGCCATTTTGTATCTTCCAAGTAAGCAGAGCTATCTTGAAATCAATTCTTGCATTCACTGTTAACCAATGCAGGTCCATTAGCTTTTGTGTTATATGATCTTTTTTCTCTAATTTCCCCACTACCCTGGCTGCAGCATTTTGTAATTTCTGTAGTTTAGCCAGTTCACACTTAGGCATACCAGCCAGTAGAGAATTACCATAATCCAATGTAGACGTAATGAATGCATGCGCCAGCGTATTAGAAGTTTTTTCATCAAGACAGCCTCTAATTCTTGCTGAATTCCTAACATGGTAATAACCACTCTTACACATTTTCTTGATTTATTGTTTCATAGATTGTCCTGATCTAAGATAACACCTAGATCCTTAACCTGGTTTGATCTGGGAATTTCAGATAAATCCGCGGTGATAGTCCAAGGTATTTTCTTATTTTCAAGATCAGAATTTTTTCCATACATTAGCATCTTAGTTTTTCCATCATTAATAAAGGTTTTTATCTTACTTATACATTCTTCTATTTCTTTTGTAGATTTTTTCATCTCGCCAGAGGATTTTGGACCCAAGCTAATGTAAATCTGCGAATCATCAGCATAGACATCTGTCTTAAACCATACTGTCCAATCACATCAGCAAGAGGCTCCATGTATGTTGTGAAGAGTCTGGACCCAGTACAGATCCCTGTGGGACAACATAATTAATATTCATATTTTCAGAGCTTTTTCCCTCAACTGTGACACATTGCTTCCTATTTGATAGATATGATTTGAACCATTTGAGCACAATACCCCCAATGCCACATCTTTTTTCAAGCCTGTTTAGCAATATGATGTGGTCAATAGTGTCAAATGCAGCACAGAGATCAAGTAAGATGAGCATTACTGCTCTATTATTGTCAATGTCAATTAACATGTCATTTTGAACCTTAAGTAAGGCTGTCTCAGTGCTGTGAAATTCCTTGTATGCTGACTAAAAAATGCTTTGAATATTATTCTTTACTAGGTGGCTAACGAATTGTCTCGCCACAGCTCTTTCGATTAGTTTCGATAGGTAGGCTAGGCTAGAAACTTGTCTGTAATTTTTCTTGAGCAGTTCTAGACCCAGTTTTTTAATTAATGGTCTTATGATAGCTTCTTTAAGATTATCAGATACATTACCCAGTGTAATTGACTTATTAATAATCTCAGTAATTAAAGGCAGTAATTGTACTAAACACTCATTTAAAAGCCATGTAGGTAAGGGATCAAGCTCACAAGACTTCTGGCCACGGGCCATGGTGCAATTGGTTAGAGCGCCAGCTTATTAGCACCAGTTCTTCTGTAGTGATCCAAAGGTTGTGGGTTAGAACCCCAGCCGTGCCAAGAGTTAACTCATGATACAATATACCATATGAGATGAGGCCGGTGCCTAAAGGGTTAACATGTTGTCCTTGTAAATCTGTGACCGGGTGGGTTGTCATGTCAAGGACCTGCGACATGACAATTCAGTGAGGCAGCACTATATCTGCTACAAGTAGGTCTCATCACGAAATGACCGAAATAATGTTGAAAGTGATGTAAAACCCCAAACAAACAAACAATCACAAGACTTCTTGGCTGCTTCTTTTAATAACTTTCTGACTTCATTCTCTGTTAGCGGTTCAAAGTTATTTAGTCTAGTTTTGAATTTTGGCTCCTCGAGTACCGTTTAAATTATTGGAGTCCATATCAGATCATAGTTTAGTATTAAATTCTGAAGCTAATTCTTTTCTATCAGTTTTCTTTTGGAATGGAGTGTCCTCCTTCGTATGAAGTAGGTTATTTAATATTTTGAACAATTTCTTAGGATCAGATTTATTAGAGTCTATTTTTTCGGAAAAATATTTGGACCTGCCTGCTTTCATCATGTTGTTGTATTTGATACGCTGTATTTGAAATTGTATTTTATCTGACTCCAGACCTGATTTCTTGTTTGTATGTGCTGTAGTAAGATAACATTTCAGAGAATTTTTCATAGAATTCAGAGTATGTATATTTATTCTCGTCCGATGGTTCAGGCCTATATATTGTTATTACTGTACAATTTTTTGCCATGATTGTAATTTTTAAGTTCAAACGTCGTAATTTTATGGCTGCGTTCAATTTTATTTATATCCAGATCTTTCATCTAGGCCGTCGCTAGACCCCCTCCAGACCTTAACAGACATGGGAAATGTTCAACCTCATAGTTATTTTTTTGCAATTCTGCCAAAATATCTTTTTCGTTTATTTCATTTATCCAAGTTTCAGTAATAAAGAATATATCAATTTCATTTTCATATATGTATAAAGTCACATCTGATTTCTTGTTTGTATGTGCCATAGTAAGATAGAATTTCAGAGAATTCTTCAAAGAATTCAGAGTATGTAATATATTTATTCTTATCCGATGGTTCAGGCCTATATATAGTTATTACTGTACAATTTTTTTCCATGGTTGTAATTTTTATTTCCATAAGTTCAAACGTCGTAATTTTATGGCTGTGTTCAATTTTTTTATGTCCAGTTCTTTCCTATAGACCACTGCTAGACCCCCTCCAGACTTTAACAGACGTGGGACATGTTCAACCTCATAGTTATTTTTTTCCAATACTGCCAAAATATAGGCATGAGTTCAATCCCGGCACGGCATGGGTTCGAACCCACGACCTTTGGATCACCACAGAGGAACTGGTGCTAATATGCTGGCGCCCTAACCAACTGCGCCACAGCCCGTGGCCGGTGGCAGTTGAGAAAACGAATACCTTTTTATGCCAAATTAGAATATTTTCAAAAAAGTATGGGAAAACTGCTCAACTGTCAAAAAAAGATCCCTTTTTATTTAAACTTTCTAGTCACGAAATGACACTTTATGATATTTATGATAGCAATAAATTTATTTATTATTTGAAAATCACAATGGAGGTTTCTATGATACACGAAAAGCTTCATATCTTTCTAACCCATAAAAAGTGGAATATTAATGTCACTACTCCAATATTTCTTATCATGTCAAAATGTTAAAAGGAAAACGTTCTCCAGATTATGGAACCATCATATATTGGATTTCCAAACAACTTTGTAAAAGTGATCTAGGTTATTATAGTAAAAAGCTATAGTACTAATTTGTTTCCAGATAATGCAATGCATTTATTGTAATATATCTAGGCACACGTGTAAATCTATTCATGAGAGTGAAGGACAATACCACAAGTGCATGGAGCACCATGGTTGATTTATCGTCTAGAAAAGTTAAGACATTTATTTTATTTGTTTATTTGTTTGGGTTTTACATCACTTTCAACATTATTTCAGTCATTTCGTGATGAGACCTACTTGTAGCAGATATAGTGCTGCCTCACTGAATTGTCATGTCGCAGGTCCTTGACATGACAACCAGCCCGGTCACAGATTTACAAGGACAACGGGTTAACCCTTTAGGCACGGGCCTCAGCTCATGTGGGAAATTGTATCATAAGTTCAATCCCGGCACGGCCGGGGATCGAACCCACAACCTTTGGATCATCACAGAGGAACTGGTGCTAATAAGCTGGCGCTCTAACCAACTGCGCTTTATATGTTGATAGTGCGAACCTTATATATTGCACATCCCTTGAGTGATTGACACAACTAACATTACTGAAACCTGAAAAATAATAGCCGAATGATTCCATACTTTAACTGCAGTGCTGTAGGCTGCAGTGCTTTCAGTGGACTGCAGAGTATTGGTTTGGTTGGTCTGCTGTTGGAGACCTTGGGTGCTCTGCTGTTGGAGACCTTGAGTGCTCTGCTGTTGGAGACCTTGGGTGGTCTGTTGCTGGAGACTTGGTAAAGGTATTAATTCATTATTGCACTTCGATACTGGGCAGCAATTTCTGTAATGTGTGGCATTGCCAATACCAAAGTCAAAGGTATAGCTAGTGCAGTCTTGACTTGGATTACAATACCGTTGAATTGCAACTTCACGGCCACGCCTGGTAACAATAGTCTGTCAAGAATGTAAAATCATTGACTTAGAATCATAAAAACACATACCATAAGGAAGATAACAATAAAAACTATGTATTTCAGTCATGTCTCAATTACATTTGAGTATGATTAAGACTCAGAAATTCTGTGTGGTCAATTCTGAAATCAAGGTGAGCGAATATATTTTTAAAGGACCTAAAACACCGATAAAAGACATCAGAAGTGTAATGAAATTGGTTGACTTTTGATGGTTGCATAACATTGGATTCCTGTCAAGAATAAATCAGGATGAATATTTAAAGCAAGAATTTAAAATGAGCATTTCAAAATTGTTGATTTCTCTTTTGCATTAAAACAAAAACACAGACTTTCTCTTTTGCATTAAAACAAAAACACAGACTTTGAAACTTAGTTATCAAGCACAACTCAGAAGAAGTCAGAAACTCATTTATTTGACTACACCATACAATGCAAAATAAAGTACTAAATAAAGGAGAATAATTTTAATACAAAAAGTGGAAGCTCAGGAGACCCCCTAAGCTGTGACAGATGACGCTATCATGAATGTCACCGAATGTTATTATTAAATCTATCCTTATATGTACTCTAGTTTACAATAGTATATGTATGCCATCCGGTAAACCATGACACATGCACTTGTCCCAACAGAGCATCCAATCAAGCATGGAGTATATGTATTGTACCAGCTGAACCGCATTCACTGCGACATGACAATTCAGTGAGGCAGCACTATATCTGCTACAAGTAGGTCTCATCACGAAATGACTGAAATAATGTTGAAAGTGATGTAAAGCCCCATACAAACAAAACTGAACCGCATTCCATCCAAATTATATTTAAAACTGAGCTGCACAGATTGTATATTAATTTTGTATTTGTAGTAAAATGAATATTGCATGGAATATGTGTGATAATATAAGAAATATTTTAAATTAATAATTTTATTTAACCTTTTTACCCACCATTAAATTCATTTTGGTATCTAACATATGATCCAATAAACTCCTCCTCCTTTAAAATTGTAATATTCACATATTGAATGACTCAATAGAGACCAGACCTTATTGCTTATAATGCTCACTTTGATTCATTTGTGTTATTAACCTTTTCAGCAGTATTTTTGTTGTATCAGGTTAGATATAAGCCTGCAACTGGGACTGGCCCTACTCTCTTTTGCATATTTTACTTTCTTAATGGTTTATCTTACTGTAGGATGCCTAGGGCCAATTCAGGTCCTGAAGTCCAAGTTTTATTTGGCAGATTCATTATATAGACTGACATGTGAATTTAGATATGTTACAATGCTACTAAAAAAGGCTACAATTCTCAGATTTTGGGGCATAATAGAAAAAGGTTCCAATATTTATGTACATGAAATTCCTATATACGAGGAAGACAAAGCATATATGATATTTCATAGACCTTCATAGACATTAACAAAGACACTTCCATATCCACAATGAGAGCGATGACTCATTGAGAGACACTGGGATTTCCACAAACAGAAGGATGACACATGATGGACGACCGCGGGCGCCAGGATCGATGACCAACCAGAGACGAGGAAAACAGGCTGAATCTCATTAAGGACTTGGACACATACCTACAAAACATGCCAGAATCACTGTCCAAGCGCACAGTATTGACTTGCCTAGATGATCCATGACACTCTGCCACTTGGTCGATACTGCTGCTACTTATACGTTAATTGAGGCGATTTTATATTGTAGGATATAGATTACCTACCTATAGACACTTATATACAAGTATAGACAATCATGATATTTGGCAAGAGCCCATAGAGGTTACTGAGTGCAACGTGAAGGCCAACAAGTGCAGGCTTATGAGATGCATTACTCTACCCGCAGAGAGATGACGTGATGCTCCAAGCCGGTACTACGCCAGGGCGCTGCAGAGAAGCCACGCAGGCAGACGCCCACGCAGATGCGCTCAGATCCCCTTAAAAAGGCCCCGAAATCGCTATTCGAGGAGCAGAGAAGCAGAAACCACTTGCCTAGAAGATCCATGACACTCTGTCTCGTGACAGCCACACTTGTATAGACTTGGGTGTTTTATGCATCCTCAGGACTCTGTCAGTATTAGCATTTGGATATTTCATATATCACGCTCTTGCCATGCCGACCAAGCCAGATTCTAGTGTATTAAGCACCGAATAAAGGAGACTCTTGTGCATTGTATATTCTGTGTCTGCAGTCCTTGTTACCTCCCAACTCATATAGGTAGATTAGGTAGCTAGGTTAAGGCCCCGTTCACAGGTAGCAAGCGAGTATAGTTCCGATCCACGTCCACGTTCCCCAAAGGTTCAGGACCTCCAAACCATACCAAACATACGTAACAAAGTGGTGGAGAAATCTGAATCGATCCATGGCATAAAGTGTTGCTAATACTGTATGGAGTTTCTGTTGGCCACCCTGTTACTTGATTTTAAGTCTATGTGGCTCCGATCTTCGAAACAGTTTTCCACCAAACTGCAAGTGGCACACGACCTGCCGGCGAAAGGTCCAGACGATTCTACAAAGCAAGGTAAGTCACGCTCAAATTCTTCCAAGTTACCTGATCGACAGAGGGGTCATTCGGCTGACTCTTTGAGTGTTGCGCCTCCCTCTGATTCACCGTTGTCAGATCTTACTGCTGCAACTGGTGCAGGTAATTCACCTCCCACAAGTGGTGACAACGTCCCGTTGTCACATACATCCACAAGTGGAGACAGTGAAAATCCACCCAGACCACAAAATTTAGACTTACTTAGCTCATATTCAGACGTTCATTTTGGCCATCACCCTCAAGTAGACAGTGACCAGGAATCTTTCACCTTGTCTGAAATTTCTGATCTCCACATTGATCCTGATCACTCCGGTTCTGAACGTGCCGTTTCACCTCATATTGAGATGGCCGAAGCCGAAAACTTACAAGATATGCTCCAGCAAGTGCTTGGTCACCTGCGCAAAATTGATTTAGGTAGTGCTAAAACAAATATAGTAGATATGTTACAGGCTCAATAAAATTCACCAACAGAGACAAGGGTCTAAAGCACTTTTACCACCTCCATTTTATGGCAAATCTACAGTTGATCCACTACGTTTCATGAACAAATTTCTCACATATGCCCAACTTTAACATACGCCTGAGGAGCTGAGAGTCCAAGCTTGCCGTATGTTACTACACGGTGCAGCAGATGTATGGTATGCTTCGTTACCTACAGATGTCACTAACTCTTGGTTAACGTTCCATGCAGCTTTCCTCAAATTTTTCAGCAGTGAGACAAATGCATGGTTATTAGAGCAATCCTTAGATAATAGAGTCCAGAAGAAGACTGAAAATGCTGAAACCTATATCAATGATGTTCTGAGTCAATGTCAGAGGTTACAAAAAGATGATATGGAGACCAAGAAAATTTTAATTCAAGGACTCCTCCCCAAATTGAAAGCTTTTGTGGTAGGCAAATCACCAAAATTGCTTGAAGATACTATTCAGCAGATTAAGTTAACTTCAGGCGCCCTTCCTGGAATGATCATCGTCGCTCTATGGGTCGACCCGACAACAGACCATGGCGGCAGGAAAACTATTAATTCCTGTCCCGACCCGTGAGCCACGCGATAGGAGTAGTGATTCGTTTAATATAGCACAAATTCAGAGCAAATCAGAAATATTGAACAAGGTTCACTGTTATCTTGCAGAGATGACCTCAAGTTCTCTTTGTTCACAGGACACACAGTTAACTTCAGGCGCCCGTCTTGGAATGATCAGCGTCGCTCTATGGGTCGACCCGACAACAGACCATGGCGGCAGGAAAACTATTAATTCCTGTCCCGACCCGTGTGCCACGCGATAGGAGTAGTGATTTGTTTAATATAGTACAAATTCAGAGCAAATCAGAAATATTGAACAAGGTTCACTGTTATCTTGCAGAGATGACCTCAAGTTCTCTTTGTTCACAGGGCACACATGAGGTGCCTGTCAATCCGTTAGTGACGGAGAGATCAATGCCTGACGTTTCGAATGACAACGTTGATTTCATCCCTCTCTCTCAGGACAGTAGAATTGAGACCAGTACTAAATTTAGTACTATCTTTACTTTATTAGACACAGGTGCACAACGTAGCATTATCACTTTTGACTCTTTGCACAAATTGTATCCAGACAAATCAATTCCCGTAGAATCATCACTGAGTAAGCAAGTAGTTGTTGCGGAAGATAACTCTATTCCCATTCATTTCCAAACTCAAATCGAAATAATAATTGGTAATCAGCCATGCACTGTTTGTTTTCAAGTAGTACAAGACCTCCAATATCCTATAATTTTAGGCAGAGATTTCTTTGCTGACTATGGTGTAGTTTTAGACTATGAACGTCGTGGTATAGCCCTGAAATTGAATCCCAAGTTACGAGACCATCAAAATCCACGCTAAATCTGAATATATCACGCAGGCTCGCGTTAGACCATATATCAGGTGTGCTAGGAGCGTGCACCAAGAAAAAAGAATTGCCTTTGTATCCTGAAATTGCTATGGGAAGGGTTTTCGCATCAGTGCAAGATCAACGCATACCTGTCAGATTGATGAATATGAGTGACAAACCAGTTACTCTGCAAAAAGTTGTTTTAGTCAGATATTTTGACCCGATACCTCTTGGGTCTGAGCCGCAAGAGCTTCCCTCTCTCGATCTTGCATGGGGAACTGACAGCTCCGCAGACCATGGAAACATCGAGGCAGCTCCAATATCTGCCCCGCCTGTTGATTCTAGCTCTCATCATAAAATTGACCTCACCGATTCAGATTTAACCCTTGAACAAAAAGATTCACTTAAACGTCTCATTTCATCATAACGTGACATACTCACAACTAAAGATGGTGAATTTGGTGACACTAGCGTTGTACAGCATACTATTTATTTGAAAGGTTCGGTAAGCCCCATCAAGCTTTGACCTTATCGAGCTGGATACAAACAACGAGGTATTATTAACATAAAGGTCCAGAGACTTCTTGATAAAGACATTATTCGCCCTTCAAATAGCCCTTGGGCTTTTCCAGCTGTTCTTGTAGAGAAACCGGCATCAGCCGGTACGGTTTCCTATCGTATGTGCATAGACTTTAGGAAGTTGAATGAAGTCACAGTCCCTGATTCATTTCCTTTGCCACACATACAAGATAAGTTGGATTTCATTCTCAATCGTTTCCAAATTTTCGAGACTTTGACCGTCTCTTTGGAATATACCTCGTCAACAAATGTTGATCATTATTGGTATCCGATTTCTAAAATTATTTTGTACTATCTTGTACTACGTTTACTACTACTAGAAATTCAGATCACACATATTCCGAACCTGTAGTTTAATCAATTAAGTAGACACCATGTTTACTGGTGCGATTTTGCATGTGACCTTGATTAGTTAATTGTTTATGCTTCTTCCTTTTCATTCCCTTGACTAATATTTCTTTTTTTTTTTTGCTCATTTGTGGATAAGATTTTCTTTTTCTCACCCGCAATTAGTACAGATGTGTTTTTTTGCTAGCTTGCATGTTATGGGTTGTGTTATGCTCTCTGTTTCAGAGGGTATACCCACAGGACCCAGAAGACTTCATTGAACATCACACCATCAGGCGTGAACGATTCTTCATTGAAGTAGGTAGCATGCTTCTGACTGACTTCCCTATGGAGGAAAAGTTGACCTTTGAATCGGTCATCTCTCATCGAGAGGTAGCTCTATAAGGATCCGCCAGATGGCTTCCGCGTCTCATAGACATTCTGCGGGAGTGTGCTGACAGGTAAGTACTGTTTTTTCATGACTTTTGCTTGTTTAAACATGTAGTTCTTGAAATCCACACTTCTTGTGGTTTAGGACTATATAATGTTATCCCTGGAACACACAAGTCTTTTAATATGACCTTGTGTGAAGTATGCCATTTTACTTTCCGGGTCTCATCAGAGTTGTGCACGGGATCCTGTCAGAGTGTTCCTGTCGTAGAGTGGCCCAGTTGCCTGATCTCTTTACGGCAATCCTTCACACCCCACCCGAGTTACACTGGGATTTGCATGGACCGCCTTTGATATATAAAGGACCTATCTCAGACTCCCTCCCTCCCAAGTCACAGAACCAATTAGTCATTCTCTCAAATGACCTTTTAGACTCCTGGCCCCCCCTCCAAAATATTTTCTCCTTCCCCCACTCTTCCGCCCTGATCCTTTCTTTGGTGAGTATGGATTTTTCCATCGCCCATTCGTCCCCTTCCCAACGCCGTTTTGGATAAAACCATATCTGACACCCCCTTTAGCCATTCAGATGCCCTGTTTATTAGAACAGCTGTCCACAGTTCTTCCAAATCACTTCATGCCCTACCTGTGATTCCTGAAGATCACATTGACTCTCTTGACCCCTTACCTTTACCACCCCCCTCATCTCCAAAACATAAACTCTGTTAACATAAGACGGATTGTATTCATCCCCCCAAAACTTGGCCTTTATGTCTTACTCCCCCCCCCTCCTAACACTTGGCCTTTTAATACTTCATGTCACCCCCTATGTTGGGATTGTATCTCACGCCCTTTGTCCCCACCTGTCCCCGAAATTACATCCACATGGATTCCAAAATTAAAGTAAATTATTTTAATAAAAATATATTTATTAACATCATAACTATTACATTTTTACAATTTTCAAGTAATAAATTGTTATGGAATTGTTTTTACGTTGTGATAAGTTCACAATACCCATTTTTCTTCTGGAAATTTTCCCTTTCCCACTCCAGCATTAGGCCAGATTAATTTATCCCATTACCCCTTGTTACCCCTTCAAGTCTATTCACTTTTGAATACTCCTATAGTCCTACGTGTTTCATTATGGTACCTTACCAGTCCGTAAACGATTAATTCCCTTTTAGAATTCTACATATGTTCGCTAATTTCCACAAGAATAAGGTCCATTAGTTCTTTGTTCACCACATAGCATTTTTTTATCCTTTTGATATCACAGTTATTGTCCAGCACCATTTACAAGGTCCACGGCTTTTCGCGCCGATATCACACATGCTGATTTTGCAATTGTTTGTTGCCTTTCAGCACTTTATGACTTTAAATTTTCACACCAAGGTCCATGTTGTTTGCCTGCATATGAGACGATGCCATGTCACGCATTGTCAAAAACTCTTATCACCTTCCTTGCATCAGTTACCATGTTGCTTTAAAAAGATACACTGTTGTTAAAGGCCATATTGCCCTGCGGTTTCACACCATTTGACGGTTCATGTCGCCACACAATTCAAAGTGCCATATTCCAAATTTACAACTGTTTCTCTTGGCATCTCCTCACTTTTGTACACGTGTAGGAACCAGCCTTCTCACATCACAGTTCACATTTGATGACCTCTTGTCACATCAATAGTCCCTCATTACTGAACCACTAAAAACCTCATGTTTTCATTTCTATAAAGTATCTTGCCCTGCTCCGCCTTTGAAGAGCATTATTTGTATTTTGACAGAGCAATTATATCTCATTTTGGTCGACATCTCCTTTAACTTTGCAGGCCTATCTCAGTGTGAAAAACTGAGAGGTTCTGTTTATGATCTGTCATCACTTTGCATGACGTGCATTCCAATGATAATTACACATCATGATTCTGCCTTTCAGTCTCTTGGTGCTAGATTTCATCAGGCGCTGATTAACGATGTGAAGAATGGATTCTTCTCTTGAAGCTTTTTGGAATGACAAACTACCTTTCTAATTATTTTTTACTCCTCTCTTCAAAATTTTTTTTTTAAAAGGCATAAAATCTTTCAGTTTCACACTCAACAACAACAACATCCATGTTTATAAGAAAACTACACATGATCCACATTTACATGACACCAAAGTTCCTAGAATCTTGAAAACATGATCCCAATTTTGACATAATTTTGAAGTTTTGACAAATTTTGATACATTTTGGAATATTCAATTTAGAATTTTGAAATTTTTACTACTTTATTTGTGACATCCCAGATGAGTGAAACAGACAATTCATTCATACTCATAACATTCACAACTAATAGCAACAATCTGGAATGAATACAACTGAGTAAATACAACTAATTTAACTATCCAACACTAACATATCAAAACTACTTAACACTACTTTAATACAGATAACAAACATTCTGAATAACAATACAAACTACTTCAAAATCTTTCAGTTTCACACTCAACAACAACAACAACATCCACGTTTATAAGAAAACTACACATGATCCACATTTACATGACACCAAAGTTCCTAGAATCTTGAAAACATGATCCCAATTTTGACATAATTTTGAAGTTTTGACAAATTTTGATACATTTTGGAATATTCAATTTAGAATTTTGAAATTTTTACTACTTTATTTGTGACATCCCAGATGAGTGAAACAGACAATTCATTCATACTCATAACATTCACATCTAATAGCAACAATCTGGAATGAATACAACTGAGTAAATACAACTAATTTAACTATCCAACACTAACATATCAAAACTACTTAAAACTACTTTAACACAGATAACAAACATTCTGAATAACAATACAAACTACTTCAGGCACGAATCACAGTGCCAACCTGCCTCACTCACCTGAGGAAATTAAAAACCCAACAAACAATCCAGAATATTCTCCCTACCCCAGCCTACTTCTAACCCACCTAACCTACTCTAACCGAGGGGCTGCTCCTCCCTCCTCCAGCTGCTCCAGCTCCAGCTGCCGCTGCTCCCTCCTCCATCTTCTGAAGACGAGCCAGAACAACAATCTGGAATGAATACAACTGAGTAAATACAACTAATTTAACTATCCAACACTAACATATCAAAACTACTTAACACTACTTTAACACAGATAACAAACATTCTGAATAACAATACAAACTACTTCAAAAACTTTCAGTTTCACACTCAACAACAACAACAACATCCATGTTTATAAGAAAACTACACATGATCCACATTTACATGACACCAAAGTTCCTAGAATCTTGAAAACATATGATCCCAATTTTGATCCCAATTTTGCCTCACTCACCTGAGGAAATTAAAATCCCAACAAACAATCCAGAATATTCTCCCTACCCCAGCCTACTTCTAACCCACCTAACCTACTCTAACCGAGGGGCTGCTCCTCCCTCCTCCAGCTGCTGCTGCTGCTGCTGCTGCTGCTCCCTCCTCCTCCATCTTCTGAAGACGAGCCAGAACTGAAAAATACAGAACAAAACGTTACAATTTTCTTGTTCTTCTCCCTTTTATCAAACATTTATCAAACAAGCAAACGTTTATCTTTTGCTATGCAGGCTACTTTAGATTTTGCTTGCCTGACATATGATTTTTTTTCATGATTTGTCTCGATTTATACATTTCATTCACATAGTCATTCCTGATGAATTTATTACAATTTTTTTTTCAATTTATACTGTGATTTATGCATAACTCTTTCACCCCCAGATTTGTTATATTTTTTTTCTACCCCAGGTACGTTATATTTTAACACTGTACCCTTCAAATTACCCACAGTCTACATTATGCTTTACTGTTCATTATTTAATCTTCTTGTTCTTCTTCCAGCTTCACGATTCGACATTTTCTCGATGTTTGCAAAACAATATTTTTTTTTTGCAGGGTTCACAGTGCAGCCGATGACGCTCGTGAGTTCGGGGAACTCTTCAAATGGGAGGTTTAAATGACGGCAGTTTTTGCACTTCCGGTGACGTCATGGGTGGCGCCAAAATTTAAATTTTAAATATACAAATATGAAGTAGTCAAAATAAAGAAAAATAATTGTCCGATTTCCACCAAATTTGCAGGATATACTCACAATGTATGTATCTGCCTATATCTGAAAGAAGAATTTAATCTGTGAATAACAAATATCGCTCACAACGTGTCAATCTGTGGTCTTATGAAAGGCCACTTGAAAAAAACAATGATGTTTCTATCTTCCGCGTGCATCAATATATTTTGTTTGTAACACATCGTACACTTTAATAACACAATATGACCGTTTACTACACGACCTGGAGAGTCTGTAGGTGTTTAAATTGTCCAAATCCGTCCATTATTGGGAAAGTTACAAATGTTTTAAAACTTATCACAAAGTGTGAAAATCTATGACGAAAATCATGATACACTGGCGAGACCCAAAATTCAAAATCTCAACATCTGAATGTTAATTAATCAAAATAAAGACAAATAATTGTCCGATTATCACCAAATTTGCAGTGTACCCAGCTAACAATATTACGTTTTTATACGTTGTGTTTTGGTGCTGAGCACATTGTGTGGGTTCTTTGTTTATACGTGAACAACTCACCACATTGGCAGGACTTGCTCACTTCTGTGACATGATATCAATATGCACATGACAAAGCTTTGTGGTGTATCACACCTAGCCTTTGATCAATGTCCATTCATACTTACATTAATTTGTTTGCTGAACTTCAGCTTGTTTCCAAACTCTGTATTAAATGTCTCTGATTCCTATTATATATGTATGATATTCTACCTTAAATAATGAATTTTTTTTAATGTTCCTTCAATTACTAACATAGTTTTGTTGAGTTGGTTCAAGTTTATGGTCTATCCCTAACTGACGAGTCCTGGGTAGACTGTATTGGCCACTAACTGTTATCAGGATGAAATACTGCCAATAAATCATAAAATGTAAGAGGTGTTTATGTGACCAAAAAATAATGTTATTGTATAAAAAAAAATTACAGGGTATTCAATTTGGATAATATCATTGTTATTGGCAGTGTCTTAGGGATGAAAGTTTTAGAAGTCTGGATACAAATTCTGAAATAAATCAAAACAATTAAAATGGGTCAAACTGAATATATACTAGTCCTAAATCCATCAGCACATTTCAGTTTTGACAGATCAGGGAAATCAAACTTTAATTTGAGCGTGGGGGAAATATATCTCCTAAAAAGGGAATTTCCAAATCAAATTAATAAATCTTTGCTATCTGAATTTTTAATTCATTATTTGCTACAAGAATTCCAATTTACTCTTTGCTATCAGAATGCCAGTTTACTATCAGATAGTGATTCTCAGTGACCATTTGTCCATATCAGCAGGTGATCCAGAGTGATATCATTCTTATGATATTTACTGTCTTGTGGTATAAAGTAGTATGGAGAGGAAAAATTTAAACAAAAACAGGTTATATACTAATTGTAAATATTTATTGAGAAAATATAAATTATATACTATTCACAATTTTTAACCCAAAATAAAATTACATTAACATCTGTAAGCTGTTGGAACTCACACTTGTAAATTGTATTTAACTTTTAAATTTTTCTATCAATTAATCACTGTACATAATACTTACACATATGATAGGAATATGCTCATAAATATGTTTATGACTTATTTATGTAGTATGTTTATCAACCAGAAGTTTACAAATCATGATAAATGCAATAATACACATTTTATCCACCAGGGTACAATTAATTGTTATGCATGGGCAGCATGGTAACCACTTGTCCATATTAACAGGTGATCCATAGCAATGTCATTCTTATGATATTAACTGTCTTGTGGTGCAAAGTAGTCGCTATGTCCATATTAGTTGGTCATACAGAGTGATGCATGGTGACCACCTGGGTTTTTACCACAGGATGCAGAGAAGACTGACCTTTTCTGAGAATAAAATTCTGGTTGTGCTAAACTACAATCATGGCCCTAAATTAATAATAAAAGAAATAAATAAATAGATTTCCTCAAATTAATACAAGTATTCAATACCACTGAGACTTTATGTGATTCTTCGAAGATTATGTTGTGTTATGACTTGTTGAAATCATATGTGATCAATTTAACTATGCATTGCTGTATCTTTATAAATACAATTTTGGAAATAATAAATATCTTTGTTTCAAATAATTGACTGATATTGTGGAATATCAGCCAATTATCAAATATATTAAAGTTAGTGTGAACAGGGATACTTCATACACAGATGTATGAGATACAGTTGTATGAAATGTGTTGTTGACAGAGTGATGCATGGTGACCGCCGGTCCATATTAGCTGCCGGGTGATACAGAGTGATGCATGGTGACTGCCTGTCCATATCAGCTGGTGATACAGAGTGATGCATGGTGACTGCCTGTCCATATCAGCTGGTGATACAGAGTGATGCATGGTGACTGCCTGTCCATATCAGCTGGTGATACAGAGTGATGCATGGTGACTGCCTGTCCATATTAGCTGGTGATACAGAGTCAGGGTGGTCACACTCTGATGAGAAAAAAATTCCTTGACATTTCCCTGACTTTTCCCTGACTCAAAAAATAATTCCAGGTATTGCTGCCTCCATTCTCCTCTACAGCTGCCCATTCCACCCTTCATATGTTCATGATTTGGAAAATATATATGTAAAGCCTGGGAGGCCACAATATTGGAATGATATCCACTGACTAGAACAAATAAAAAAATAAGTAAGACATCTAACAACATCATGGATATTTGAGCTTCAACATGGAAACTTTAATTCTTGCTATTATAGTATTAAAGCCAAAGGAGCTCATTTTGTTCCCTCAGTTATTCTTCATCGTGAATGTTTGTTTTAAACCCATCAATGATCTAAAAGTACTCAATGATTATGAAAATGAACAAAATTCCCTGACTTTTCCCTGACATTTCTGTCAATCAGAAATTTCCCTGACACTTTTTAAAATTCCCTGACATTTCCCTGACCTTGAAAAAAAAAAGTTTTTCCCTGACTTTTCCAGGTGCGTGGCCACCCTGAGAGTGATGCATGGTGACTGCCTCTCCATATCAGCTGGTGATACAGAGTGATGCATGGTGACCGCCTGTTCATGTCAGCTGGTGATACAGAGTGATGCATGGTGACTGCCTCTCCATATCAGCTGGTGATACAGAGTGATGCATGGTGACTGCCTGTCCATATCAGCTGGTGATACAGAGTGATGCATGGTGACTGCCTGTCCATATCAGCTGGTGACACAGGGTGATGCATGGTGACTGCCTCCCCATATCAGCTGGTGATACAGAGTGATGCATGGTGACTGCCTATCCATATCAGCTGGTGATACAGAGTGATGCATGGTGACTGCCTATCCATATCAGCTGGTGATACAGTGATGCATGGTGACTGCCTGTCCATATTAGCTGGCTGGTGATACAGAGTGATGCATGGTGACTGCCTGTCCATATTAGCTGGTGATACAGAGTGATGCATGGTGACTGCCTGTCCATATCAGCTGGTGATACAGAGTGATGCATGGTGACTGCCTGTCCATATCAGCTGGTGATACAGAGTGATGCATGGTGACTGCCTATCCATATCAGCTGGTGATACAGAGTGATGCATGGTGACTGCCTGTCCATATCAGTTGGTCATACAGTGATGCATGGTGACCGCCGGTCCATATTAGCTGGTGATACAGAGTGATGCATGGTGACTGCCTATCCATATCAGCTGGTGATACAGAGTGATGCATGGTGACTGCCTGTCCATATTAGCTGGTGATACAGGGTGATGCATGGTGACTGCCTATCCATATCAGCTGGTGATACAGTGATGCATGGTGACTGCCTATCCATATCAGCTGGTGATACAGAGTGATGCATGGTGACTGCCTGTCCATATTAGCTGGTGATACAGAGTGATGCATGGTGACTGCCTGTCCATATCAGCTGGTGATACAGAGTGATGCATGGTGACTGCCTATCCATATCAGCTGCTGATACAGGGTGATGCATGGTGACTGCCTGCCCATATCAGCTGGTGATACAACATGGTGTCCATCTGTTCATACTCGCTGAGCTGGTGATGCTGCATGCAGAGGGATATGTTGGTGATCTCAGCTGTCTGTCGTGTTAGTGATGCATGTTCTGACAAATAGGACACCAAACTTTAATACAAATACAAAATTATGCTTATGATACATTTAACAAATTTTTAGACACATTATTTGCAAATTTGTAATTTTATATAATCATATATTAAAAAATATTTATAACTGTCTGTAATTAATAGTCAATATTATAGAATGTCAAAAGAACTGTCTTACTCTTATTGATGAGTGATTCATGTAGACCATCTACCCATACCAGCTGACGAGTGAGCCTGATGCACGGTGGCTGCCTGGTGTTGCATGTTCCTGCAAATATATGAACATTTTTACGGGAAACACAATTATGATTATGGTGTACTTCTGAAAACATTCTGAGACACATCAGTTGCAAATTTTTAATTATGAAATAATCAAACATTACAAACTATATATAAATGTGAACAAATTGGTAACCTAGTTTAAATCTTTTAATGAATAGTAAAATATATGATAGTAGCAATAAAACAAGACATAATTAAACAATTAATTATCAGATTAGTGCATGACAGATACACGCATGTCCATGGACAAACTTACACTGTGGCTGACAGGTAACTGTTCAAGGACTGACATTTGCACATCTGACATGCAGAAATACAGAGATCGACAGCTACAGAGCTGACATGCAACTATATATTGTGTACTAACCAATTATATATGGTTCTTATAAAAGACAGACATAAACATTTCACAATCAATAACCTAAACATAATTAAGGCAATGCTGATCAAAAGAATTATCTGACCATTTGGTGATGAGTGATGCATGTGGACTATGTGCCCAAACCTGCCAGAGATGACATAGTTACAAAATTGCTTAGAATTTCACCAGCATACACAACTATGATTTGTTACTGTCTGATAAATTCAATTTCTGTTCAATGATCAATCATGAAATAAATAATGAAATCTACAGAGCACCCAAAATGTAAGTTTTCTCAAAGATAATGCAATCATAAATGATAATTAGCAAGATTGAATGGTAATAGCATGTAATATTAATCACATTTGTTGGTTTAGGTCAGAAATATTTAATAATTTTGATGATTTGGGGCAAGAAAATGTTCATCTCAGATTTCAATACAAAACAGTGACAATATAGGAAATCTACAGAGCACCCAAAATGTCAGTTTTCTCAAAGATAATGCAATCATAAATGATAATTAGCAAGAATGAATGAAAACGGCATGTAATATTATTCACATTTGTTGGTTTTGGTCAGAAATATTAACTCTTAAACTACCCCCTCTTATTTATTATGAAATATTCCAAAATTGCATAACTTGGCCAAAAGTGGATGGATTTTAAAAATTTAAAATTCTGCAGACTCCCGATGACCTGTAGAAGACCATTGCGTGCATAAGTAGCAATTTGTAGCAATTTGCGTAATTCTTTGAGTGATACCATGGATACCGATCGATGTTTTGTTTAAACTTCTGCCTGTCCAAGCTACCAACAGTTGAAATTAACGGAATTAAACTCACTTTTTTTAAAAAAGCATCTACATTTCATGTAGAATGTGAATATTTACTTGTTAAAGCTCTATTATCGACCAGGGATTAATAAATGATTGTAATTCGTAAATCGTGAGTGAATTTTCAAAAGTAGGTCAATGTCACTTGAATGTGTAACTGTGATGAAAATGCCACGTGAGTCTGCCCTGTTGTATCAGCTATTCTTCAGTAACATTTCACTATAAATGACTTTTAATCATGCCAGACATGTTATTTAGTAATTTCTCTCTATGAGGAGAGGGCGAGCTGACGTCACTTCCGGTTGACAACACGGTGACCACGTTGGATACGTTGAAAACAAATCAGTGCACACATACACCAGCATATGAAATCTTTAAAACTATAATTAACATCTTATATTATTCGCAATTACGGCAGTCATTTTCGGGGCCAAAACGAAGTAAAATCTACAAAATACATATATAACTGTCTTCCTCTTGTTCTCACGACTTCAGACATATATAAATCATTTCTGTTAGTGTATTATTAGCTGAGATATTAATATGAAATCTTAAAACCATCATTGACATCTTATATCGTTCACAATTACGGCAATCATTTTCGGGGCCAAAACGAAGTAAAATCTACAAAATACAAACATAACTGTCTTCCTCTTGTTCTCACGATTTCAGACGTATAAAAATCGATTCTGTACAAAAATTATGAGCCGAGATATGAATATGAAATATTTAAAACTACTGGTTTTAATGTTCACAATTACGGCAGTCATTTTCGGAAAAATATTAATCATATGTGAAAGTATCTACTTATAAATGTGAAAAATGTCTTACTTATGTGAAAAATATCTTACTTATGTGATTAATATCTTACTTATGTGATAAATATCTAACATATCTGTCAATAAGATTTTTTTTTGCAGAATATTATTGTCAACTGGGAAGACATCAAAGACTGCATGGGCTGAGTTGTGGAAACAATGATAGAATAACCTTTGATCACAGATTTGGCCTTATATCACAAGGACTGTGAAGGTGGCTTTAGGGGTGGCTTCAACAGATTCTGTATTGGGGTGGCTTCAACAATTTTACTGGCACATGTTTGCAATTTGTCTTTGGGTTGGCTTCTGGAACATTCAATGTATCTTAGGGGTGGCTTCACCACTGAACACAATGGGCATTTCGTGCCCTTTGATCTTAACCATAGTAGGTCTACAATTAAAAAATAAACAATCAAGAATTAAGAATTTCTTTTTATTGATAAGGTAAAATATTTTAAAGATGTGATCATAGTTTTAAATATTTCACATTCATATTTCTGCTAATAATACACTTACAGAATCGATTCGATAGATTTTATTTTGTTTTGGCCCCGAAAATGACTGCCGTAATTGCACATGATATATAACAATATGCCAATTTGAAGAATAATTTTTTTCAAACGTAGAAATTATAAAGAATAATGACTTTATACAGAAAACAAAGATAAAATCTTCATATTGGGCTTCTATTTGAGCGATATGCACATCAGAACAGATAGAATTGAATTATTTTTTTCAAACGTAGAAAGTACATGTATAAAGAATAATGACTTTTCACAGAAAACAAAGGTGAAATCTTCATATTGGGCTTCTATTTGAGCGATATGCACATCAGAAAATACAGAATTGAACTGTTTTTTTGCACACAAAGAATATATAAAAAAGATAATGACTTTAAAGATGAAATCGTTAGATTTGGGTTTATTTATATTGCCGGTCACTGTGTCATATTTTAAGTCACATGAAAAATTGAACTTAAGAGCGTTTATACGCAGAATACATGTACATAAGAATATATAAGAAAAAATAATGACTTAAAAGATGAAATTTTCATACTGGGGTTCATTTTAACTGTACTATTTCAATGGCTGACAGAGATTTGTTTTCAACGCCAATTGGGGTTGCCAGGGCGTGAAAGCCCCGTATGTGTGAAAGTGCCCGTATGACTGCCCGTATGACTGCCACTTTTGATAATATTATATAGTATATTTAAAGCATTTACCTGTCCTTCTTTGATCCAAGCTCTTCCAGCAATTTCCGAACAAGAAAAAGTGGTGCTCCACATGTAACACGGATGGGAAAAAATATTCATCTTTTAAAAACATTTAATTTGGTATATGAACAAATTTTCTAGTTCAACTGGGTACAAAGATGTTCCTTTTCATGCTCGATTACGTAAGTTGCTCTATTATCGCTCAGGCGCTAACCGCAAATCATCGATCAGACTTTTGCTTGTCATCTGACTTCTAATTGTCCGATTTACACCAAATTCAAACTAAACTTACTGATAGTCAGGGGCCCACCACTACCAACTTCGATAAAAAATTGAGATAGAGATGTGAAACTTAGGCAGAGTATGTTATAGAATGTTGTGAACAACATATCACTCGTCTGAAAACATTTTTTTCCAATATGCATTTTTAGTATTTTCTAGAAGGAAATATTTTAAAAAATACCAGCCAGCTACACTTTGAGATTTTGGCTGTCAGCTGTTATTTTTTACCAGCTGTTAAACTTACCAGCTCAGAATTTGTATGGAATTAACAGCTGTTACGTTTGTTTGTGGATGTTTGTCAATACCAAATTTCTTTTAACAGCTGGTAATGAGCCAATTTATTTAATAAATATTTATATGTTAAAACTTATAATTACAGTAGAAATATCATTAGGCTTTGTCAAATAGTGTTCATATAATATAATTTATTTTTTATTTTGCGGTTTTCAATTGTTAAATTGTCAGTTGGTGTTAAGATCTCAATACTTTACCAGCCAGCCAATTAAATTCATCAGTCTGTCAACTAGGTCATTTTGAAATGTCAAATGTATTTTGAGCCAGCTGATTCATACAAAAAAAAGTTCCCAGCTGGTAAAGATACCAGCTGGAAATGAAATGCATTAGTTACAAGCTGCCAGCCAGAAAAGTGTGCATATTGGCTCTTTTTGCATATCATATAGTGGTGGGCCCCTGGATAGTTCCTTGTTCTATCGTTTGGGGAGCATTTTCAAGCAATTTAAAAAGATAATTTTATGAAACGATGGGCGAACACGATGACATAGTTTTGAATGTTCTGCTTTGTTCACGCCGGACGTACATTGAGTGAGGATTCTCCAACACTGAAGAGTTCCAGTCCCAAGTCTGACGTTTGGCCGCTCCGTGAACGTTAATTCTGTTCGCTACTCGACCCAGCTTTCCACCTTTTGACCCCCGCGTGAATATGCATATTTAATCGGTCGACCAGTGACGTCTTCACACGTTAATGAACTCGAAACATCTTCCACATCTTCCAGGTCTTTTTTTTCCGAAATCGAAAACTAGACACGGCAACGATATTCGCACTGGACCACGTTCAATCGCTTTTGGCGATGTTTTTACATCACTTTATCACTTTATCGGACCAGATAATTTCTATTTAATTTTCAGAAGATCCAAATTGACCAATATTACGTCATGGCTTCCCGTTCACGTGCGCATCTTCCTTATCCGACCACTGACAACTCTGTCCTTTTCACCAAATTATCTACGTTTCACCCCCGTCCTTCCTACGTATTCATATTTGCAATTACTGCCCTAAATTTTTCATAATTTCACAAAAGTTGTCATATTCTCTAATGCCGACGGCCCACTGCCAGCGCCATATTGGTCTCACGCATCACATGCATCCCTTCAAAAACTACCTGAAAGGTTGAATAACTTGAAAAATATGTACTTTTATACCTCAGTGATGCGCGTATTTATGCAATTTCGAATGAATACGCGCATGCCGATTATTTGTAAAATATTGATTAGTTTGCGTCGGCCATCTTTAGACTGGTCCCCCATCGAGTGTCAAGAACATCGTGTTTATACACAGATGGCGGCAACCAGTCTATGGCTGTACGCGCCATTTTCGGGTCAACTGACGGGGTCAAATGAGGTGCGCTTTGTTTACAAATGTTTGTAACGATAAATATCTTGTTTCATGTTTCATTTTTTAAAAATACAGTAGTTGTCTGAGGTATAAAAACAAAACATACACTCGTCGGTCAGCTGTGACCGCGGATTCAGTTCGTTGGTGATGGCGGACGGATACCCTTCGCCTTCGGCTCAGGGTATCCGTCCGCAATCACCAACTCACTGAATCCGCTCACCCAGCTTCCCGACTCGGTATGTTTTGTTATAACATCTATCCCCTGTATCGCCACTTCGAGGAGGACGTACCCAATGTCCATCCAGGACCACCTCCTCCTCCAAAAATAGTACAGGAGGCCAACATCGGCCTCCCTATCCACTATCACTCTCCTTGGCATCCTGTTTGTCCAAATTTCTTTTCCAAACTGATCTGTACATGTGCCCACCACACGGTGCACGCGGTGGCGCTCCGCATTTTAGGTCTTGATCAGCACTTTCACATGATTTAAAAACAATTAATCACATGTATCTGTCATCACCCCAACAAAGCTGACTGATGTATATTTATTATTTTTTCTCACATCTTTTTACGACAATGGTATCCCCCTAACCTGAGAGCAATATAACTATTATTATTGCTCTCAGCCCTAACCAACCGCTCACATCACACAGCCCTGTGTGATCCACATGTTGGTTAGGGGCGATCCATTTGATTTTTGTGGGGTGGGGTGGGACAGCAGTACTGGATGAATAAATTTTTTTTCTTTGGTAGGGTGGATGAATAATTTTTTTTTCTGGTGTGGGGTGGGTGAATAAATTTTTTTTCTGGTGTGGGGTGGGTGAATAAATTTTTTTTCTTGTTAACAATCCGTCATTAATTACTGGGCGGTGTAGGAAGATTGTTGCTTCCCCAGACTCTGATCCTTCATTTCAAGCAATCCATATAGAAGATAGAAAAACTGGAAGGAGGTGGATGAATAAATTTTTTTTCTTTGGTAGGGTGGATGAATAATTTTTTTTTCTTTGGTAGGGTGAATGAATAAATTTTTTTTCTGGGATGGGGTGGGTGAATAATTTTTTTTCTCCAAAATTTCCCACCCCACCCCACAAAAATCAAATGGATCGCCCCTTAGCATGATTACGGAGCCAGCTGTGTCAGAGGTTACAAAAAAATGATATGGAAACAAAGAAAATATTGATTCGTGGCTTGATGCTCAGGCTAAAAGATTTTGTGGTTGGTGAATCACCATAAACACTTGAGGACACAATACAACAAATCAAATTGGCTGAGACTGTGTGCAAGATGTCGTCCGAAGGCTCCGTTATCCTTAATGGGGTAGAGGTGCCGGACTTGACCTCGCACGTATTGTCCCAACAGAACAGTGCGCTTGCCGCAATTAGAGAAGTGGCCGATGTGTCTAAAGAGTTGCAAAACATGAAAGCCCCACAGAACCAGCAGGACATGTTCTGTTTTTATTGCAAGAACCCAGGCCACAGGATGAGAGAATGCAGGGCTAGACATGATTGTGTTCATTGTGGGAGGAAAAATCACATGTCTATACATTGTGACATGAAAGGCATGTGACATCGTTCACCACCCCACTTCGCCAGAAATAATGATAGATACCGAAATGGTGACAGATGCAGAAATGATAGGAGATATGGGAATAATAACAGACAGTGCACAAGCAATAGGTATGGGTACAATGACAGACTGCAGCAAACATATGATCAGCCATACTGCACCTACCAGCCAGATAATAGTTACAGAAATGGGCAGAGACACGCATTTAATTGCGACCGCCCATCTTACAACAATTACGGTCACCAAGGTAACAGGCAGAACACTAGACCCTGGAGCCAGGAAAACTATTAACTCCTGTCCCGTCCCGTGAATCACGAGATAGGAGTAATAATTTGACACACACACCTTTAACTTTAATTGAAGAGAGGAAGTCAATATTGAGTGAGGTTCACTACTTCATGGTTTTGACCGACTCATGGCACAAAAGAGATTGATATTTGTGAGTTGGATAGTGCATGAACTTGTATGCATTAAATACTGCGCTGACTTCAGTTTTGTGCCACTCACAAACTTTCTAGTTTGAGATATGCTCGACACAAAATTTGTGACCAGTAATATATATATATATATATATATATATATATATATATATATATATATATATATATATATATATATATATATATATATTTCATATTTCATACAGAGGTAAATGTTGAGATTCTTTAAATCTTGGTGATATCACCATTGACCTTAGTGCAGTGACCTTGATGTCAAAAAAATTGTATGGAGCATATCACTGCAACCACTTCCAGGAGGAACTATACAGAAATGTCTCGAGTCAGCTGTGCCATGTCATACCTTTTTAGTCATTATGGACCCATCTCATATTAGAAAAGTGATAGTTACGGAGCCACCAAAGTTACATAGCCATTTTACCAGTGAGATATGCTCGACACACAATTTGTGACCAGTAATATATATTTAGTTACTTTGACACTGGATAATCTTTCTCTCACTTGTGCAACTATCTGCAAAGTAGCCATCTATCACTTATACAGATATCTTACTGTTGCAGCTATCTCTCACTTGTGCATGTCAAAATGCATGCCAGCACTGCCTGTTGATTATGAATGTAGCTGACATTTCATCTCTCAAAGAGCAATTGAACAAAGTTAATCCAACATTGAAAGAACCAGACATGACGTGTACTCCCCTTAAGAGAAATCAAGCACTTTCCCAACCAACATTTGGCCATCTTGATTTCTGTTATGAGTGAACTCATTGAGTATATATCAACACATTAACTCCCTGTGAAACTAACATCCTACCGGACTACTTTCCATATGAATTCTCTAGAAAAATGTTCACCACTCCAGTAACTGATTTTCTTTGGCTCATTACAATTCTCTGTTTTATGAGCTCGAGTTAAATGTATAAAATGTGTATGGAAATTATATGACACACCTCATATTCAATATAAATGACTACATGCTAACCTTATATACCTACCTACCAGGATATTATATTGCATTGTAAGTGACAAGATATCTCTATTTGCATGTTCCTCAGGTTGTTCAGATACTGTTAGGACTTTTCAGAGTGAAAATATGTTCACTACAAGCCAAGATATTAGCAAATCTTGCATGGGAAGTGACAAGAAAGGTATAAACGTTAAAATCGCGCCTGCCGTTTTTTACACCTTTATGGCACTATTCAACATTCAGATCTCTTAGATATCTCTATTTCCATGATCCTGAGGTTGTTGAGATACTGTTAGGACTTTTCAGAGTGAAAATATGTTCACTACAAGCCAATATATTAGCAAATCTTGGATGGGAAGTGACAAGAAAGGTATAAAGCATTAAAATCGCGCCTGCCGTTTTATACACCTTTATGGTACTACTCAACATTCAGATCTCTTAGATATCTCTATATCCATGATCTTGGGGTTGTCTAGATACTGTTAGGACTTTTCAGAGTGAAAATATGTTCACTGCAAACTAAGATAAAGGCAAATCTTGGATTGTAAGTGACAAAGAGGGTATAAAATGTAAAAAAATTGTGTAAATTGCGCCTGCCGTTTTTTATACTTTTATGGTACTATTCAACATTCAGATCTCTTAGATATCTATATTACCATGATCCTGACATTGTTAAGATACTGCTAGGACTTTTCAAAGTGAAAATATGTTCACTATAAGCCAAGATATCAGCAAATCTTGGATGGGAAGTGACAAAAAAGGTATAAAACATTAACATTGCGCCTGCCGTTTTTACACCTTTATGGTACTAATCAACATTCAGATCTCTTAGATATCTTTATTTCCATGATCCTGAAGTTGTTTAGATACTGTAAGGACTTTTCAGAGTGAAAATATGTTCACTACTAGCCAAGATATTAGCAAATCTTGGATGGGAAGTGACAAGAAAGGTATAAAACATTAAAATTGCGCCTGCCGTTTTTTTACACCTTTATGGTACTATTCAACATTCAGATCTCTTAGATATCTATATTACCATGATCCTGACATTGTTTAGATACTGTTTGGTCTTTTCAGAGTGAAAATATGTTCACTACAAGCCAAGATATAAGCAAATCTTGGATTTGAAGTGACAAGAAAGATATAAAACTTTAAAATCGCGCCTGCCGATTATTACACCTTTATGGTAGCATTTGATATTCAGATCTCTTAGATATCTCTATTTCCATGATCCTGAGGTTGTTTAGATACTGTTAGGACTTTTCAGAGTGAAAATATGTTCACTACAAGCCAAGATATTAGCAAATCTTGCATGGGAAGTGACAAGAAAGGTATAAAACATTAAAATTGCGCCTGCCCTTTTTTACACCTGTATGGTACTATTCAACATTCAGATCTCTTAGATATCTCTATTTCCATGATCCTGAGGTTGTTTAGATACTGTTAGGAGTTTTCAGAGTGAAAATATGTTCACTACAAGCCAAGATATTAGCAAATCTTGGATTTGAAGTGACAAGAGAGGGTATAAAATGTCAAAAAATTGTGTAAATTGCGCTACCGCTTTTTTTATACTTTTATGGTACTATTCAACATTCAGATCTCTTAGATATCTATATTACCATGATCCTGACATTGTTAAGATACTGCTAGGACTTTTCAAAGTTAAAATATGTTCACTACAAGCCAAGATATAAGCAAATCTTGGATGGGAAGTGACAAAAAAGGTATAAAACATTAAAATTGCGCCTGCCGTTTTTACACCTTTATGGTACTAATCAACATTCAGATCTCTTAGATATCTCTATTTCCATGATCCTGAGGTTGTTTAGATACTGTTTGGTCTTTTCAGAGTGAAAATATGTTCACTACAAGCCAAGATATTAGCAAATCTTGCATGGGAAGTGACAAGAAAGGTATAAAACATTAAAATTGCGCCTGCCGTTTTTTACACCTTTATGGTACTATTCAACATTCAGATCTCTTAGATATCTCTATTTCCATGATCCTGAGGTTGTTTAGATACTGTTTGGTCTTTTCAGAGTGAAAATATGTTCACTACAAGCCAAGATATTAGCAAATCTTGGATGGGAAGTGACAAGAAAGGTATAAAACATTAAAATTGCGCCTGCCGTTTTTTACACCTTTATGGTACTATTCAACATTCAGATCTCTTAGATATTTCTATTTCCATAATCCTGAAGTTGTTTAGATACTGTTTGGTCTTTTCAGAGTGAAAATATGTTCACTACAAGCCAATATATTAGCAAATCTTGCATGGGAAGTGACAAGAAAGGTATAAAACATTAAAATCGCGCCTGCCGTTTTTTACACCTTTATGGTACTATTCAACATTCAGATCTCTTAGATATCTTTATTTCCATGATCCTGACATTGTTTAGATACTGTTTGGTCTTTTCAGAGTGAAAATATGTTCACTACAAGCCAAGATATAAGCAAATCTTGGATGGGAAGTGACAAAAAAGTTATAAAACATTAAAATTGCGCCTGCTGTTTTTTATACCTTTATGGTACTAATCAACATTCAGATCTCTTAGATATATTTATTTCCATGATCCTGAGGTTGTCTAGATACTGTTTGGTCTTTTCAGAGTGAAAATATTTTCACTACAAGCCAAGATATTAGCAAATCTTGGATGGGAAGTGACAAAAAGGTATAAAACATTAAAATTGCGCCTGCCGTTTTTTACACCTTTATGGTACTAATCAACATTCAGATCTCTTAGATATTTCTATATCCATGATCCTGAGCTTGTTTAGATACTGTTAGGACTTTTCAGAGTGAAAATATGTTCACTACAAGTCAAGATATCAGCAATGTTGGTTTGTAAGTTACATTGGGGAAGAGATCCATTTCTTGACAATTCTTGACAAATTCTGGTTGACATTTTTATTTGCTGAGTTATAAATTAGATACTGATAGAAATTCAGTTGGTGTTTGGTTTTACACTGCAGACAGCATGTGAGACATGAACACATTATCCTTGTCAATATTTTTCCCTTTTTTCCCACTCTTGCAAATGTCCAGATGTTTTGGGGTTAATCAGTCTGGGTCATCTGGTCATATAATTTATCTTCTTTCATCTGGGACAAGGGGCATTCATTCACCCCCTCATTACATCAATGGTGACCTATAAATCTTGTTTAACTTCCTGGAAAGTTACCATTTGGCAGAAAACACTCACACAGCAGATGAGCGGGCAGGACTAGGATACTTGTGTGCCTCACTAAACATTATTTCAAAACACTTGTAACACATTGAATGTCCATTTCCATACAGGAGCAGTGACAGGCTGAAACCTCCACATGCCATTTACATATCATAGTTCATTTAACAGTATGAATTTAGGTGGTAGAAAAAGGAAATATTGTTTTGCAGGGCAGTTTCCTCCAGAAAAAACTACCTCCAAGGATGAACTTTTTACTGTAACAATATAATTTGATTTTACTCTGTTTCAGGACTGCATATCTCCAGGCAAGGTCAATGAGCTTTTACGAGTTTATGCACTGTTTTGACAAGGGAGATGATTGAAAAGATCAAACCATCAAGGTCAAATATAATATATAACATACATTGTCTTTTGTTTTGTTTCAGAGGTGCTAGTTTTCAGACAGGGTCAATGACAAGTCCACATGCTGTTCTCACAAGGACCTTGATTTGAATGGTTACATATTATTCAATGACAACCATACATTACACAACCTTTCCCTTTGTTTTGTTTCATATCTACTTATTTTGATGCAAGGTCATTGACAAGAAACATACTTTGATGTACAGTTTGTTTTGTTTCAGGATTGCTGGTTTCAAATAAAGGTCAATGACCTTCCAACAGTTTATGCAAAAGGTTCACAGATTAAAAGGTTCACATATATCAAGGATTGATATACATTGCATTTTGTCTTCTTCCAGGACTGCTTGTTTTGATCCAAGGTCAATGACCTTTTTCTGTTTTGTGCACTGTTCTATCAAGGGCCTTAATCGAGAGAGTCACAAATTATTCAATATCTTATAAACTGTCATTTTGTTTCACCTTTTTTATTTTATTTTTTTTTACATGAAAGGTCAATGACCTATCACTATTCTTTGCATTAACAAAGACCTTGATTAATAAGGTCTTATAAAATTCAATGATACCAACTACTAAAAAAGGTCCTTGATTGAAAAGATGACACACAATTCAATAATATGATGTGCCTTGTCCTGTTTCACTACTGATTGTTCCCATGTTAGGGCATTGACCTTTTTTATGTAAATAAACTTTTGCTGTTTGTGCATTATTATAATAAGGGCCCTGGTTGAAAAGGTCACAACCTACCCAGGATAAATATCTTGATTTTAATTATGTTTCAGGGCTGCTTATTTTCAGGCAAGGTCATTGACCTTTTACAAGTAATGATACAGCTCTAACAAGGGACTTGATTGAGAAGGTCACATATAGTTTCAGGATATTTATGTTTTGTAGTAAGGCTCCTTGTTTCCTTTCAAGGACAATGAACCTGTATTTTAGAAAACTTTTGTGCCGACATGGTCAATGACCTTTTGCCATTTTTGGAAATGTCTTTCAAATGTGTATGTTATTCTTATTTCTATAAATTATTTTCATTTCAGACAGATTGTTTCAGCAATTTTATTTCAATGACCTTTTTAATTGTTATTTTCCTAACAATGGCCATCAGTGCAAAAATCCAAATGCCCTTTATTATCAATTATCCAAATACCCTGAGGTATAACCTTCAAATAAAGATCTCTCTTGTAAATATGCTGTCTTTATATATAAGCATCTTTAAGTTAGTTAAATAGTGTAAATGTCAAAATAATACATTTAAGCATATTTTGTGTCCAAGTAAAGATCATATTTGACAAGCTTTTCACATGCATCTTGTTCATCTTTACAGGCATATAGTATCTTGTATTTGTCTTGTTTATTTGAAATTTAACATCTTTTCTGATTTTGTAAAGATCAAGTAAAGATCATATTTGACAAGCTTTTCACATGCATCTTGTTCATCTTTACAAGCATATAGTATCTTGTATTTGTCTTGTTTATTTGAAATTTAACATCTTTCCTGATTTTGTAAAGGCTTGCAAATTCCGGTCTTTACTGTCTTTGATGCATACATTAAAGGTCTTGTAAATTGCCAATTTACAGTTTGTAAATATGTCTGAAAGGTCATGTTAATTTCAAATTTACTTCAACAATACATACATATTGGCCTCTTGTAAATCAAATTTTTCACGCAGTGTTAATAATGACTTTATACATTTATACAATAAACAAAGGTGAAATCTTCATGTTGGGATCTTTTTAGAGCAAAATCAGAAGTCAAAACACTTAAAATGTGGTTTTTATCTTTCTTTTTTTTCTTTTTTTTCTTTTGCAAATCGAGAAAATACAAAAAAATAAAATAAAATTTCTTTATTAGCAAAGAAATGGAACAATTTTAATTTTCATACATTGCTGTGACTCTAAGTTTTCTTCAGTACTGGCAGAGGGTGATACATGGCTCAGTGGTTAAGATGTCTGTCTTCTATGCTAAAAGTCCAGGGTTCGAATCCTGGTTGGGAAAAGTATTATTTTCATGCTGAAAGTGAAATCTTAATGTTTGGGTGATATGTACTTCAGAAAACATAAATTGATTTGTCTATTGCTAATGCAGAAGAATATAAAATAATAAAAATGACTAAAAAAAGAAAAAAAGATGAAATCTTTATATTGGAGTTCTTATTGAGTAATTTGCATATCAGAAGAATATAATTTTTATCATTTTCTTTTGTAAACAGACAATATGAATAATACTGACTTTATATAGAAAACAAATATAAAATCTTCATACTGGGGTAATATTTGAGCAATATGCATGTCAGAACAAGGAAATATGTTTTTTGCCAACATAGAAATATAATAAATAGTACCTTTATGCAGAAAACAAATATGAAATCTTCATATTCCAATTTCATTTTAGTTCAGACAAAAAAAAATTATAACATTGATCCAATTTCAAGATTTTATCATTGACTTTAAACTTTGAGTAAGTTGATCATGAGGCCAACCTTGAGCATCTATAAATATATCCAGTGCAATACAGTAGTTCCAAGTGTTTCAGCACTATATCATGTGTCTCACAGGTCTGATGATATATGCTTTTACCTTTTCTCATGGCAAGATTGCTCACTCAACATTTAGCCTGGATCCACATTTAAAAATAAACATGGACTGTACCTATCCAAGGTGTTGTTACAATTCATCAACCCTTAAAACATACCTGCAACCAATGCTCATTCTTAAATACATTCCATCAGATTGGTATATTATATATTCCAAAACAATATTCAAGATCTTCAAAATGTGGAGTTGTCAATATTTTACCATATCAGTCACTGACAGGATACAAATCAACAGGTCACATGTCACCTGTATGTGCATTTCTCTGTTGACCAGTGAGATCAGCCAACAATGCATGTACTCATATATGCAAAGATCACCTCTTGGAAATGGTGTCAATGCCTCTAAAATAGTTCTCTAGTTTCACAGTTGTTTAAACACTATTAACAATAAAGAATTAGAATTTCTATATTTCAAATAAGTTCAAATATTGCAGTCATTATTTTAATTGTCAAATAAAACCACAATTTGATTAAAGAAACATGTGTAGTAATAATGCTCAGATATGTGTTCAGTGATTTGCCCACTATTTTTGACAGTGACCACACACCCCACTCATCTGAGTACTAATCTCAGCAAGCAAGTGTTCCCAGCAGGATGCCAGCTTATATTTTTAATCTCTATCACTGGTACCCTTACCTGAGACTTTCCACTTTTTGTCAGGTATGTTGGCTTAAGGGAAAAACACGTAATGAGTGTGCATTTTGGACAAAATCATTTGTGATAGTGGTGGCTAAACTTCGACTGCACTAAACACATGGTGGCTGTACGATTTTTGACAAAGGGCTTAAATTCTCTTAAGGGCCTGACACGTTATGAAATATATTATGTTTTTCAACCATATTGTTTGTATCCTCCAGGTAGGAGTTGTCGGTAGTCGACAGGAATTGAGCAAGCAAGGCTTGATATCAGCCATTTTGAGATTAGTGGAGCCCTCCGGTGTGGTTCGCATAGACGGTACTTGCAAAGCTCCAGAATGATGAAATAAGGCAAATGATTAAGAATGACGATTGCATTTTGTATTTTGCAACCAGAAGATATTTCAACACCAAGCAGCACCTTCACTTTTAAAATGGCTGCCAAACTTGAAAGGTAGCAGTGCTGATGTTTCGAGATAAAACAACCTGTCTTGTATTCGGAAATTGGTGTTTTCAAGCTTAATAATTATAACATCAATTTGGGGGGTTGTCTTATGCATCAGTCGTCTTATATTTGAGTTAATACGGTAGATATTTTATTTTGTTCCAACAAATCAAAGAATATAATCATAAGTAATCTTTTATTTTCTGATTATTGCCATATTTATTGATTATATCCCTGATGATAATTGCCTGACCCCACAGGCATTTTAAAAATGAAGTTCAATTTCATTTGTGCAAGTGAGGCACAAATAATAATAATAATAATAATAATAATAATAATAATAATAATAATAATAATTCTAATTATAATAATTATAATAATTATAATAATAATTATAATAATAAAACATTTCTATAGCGTCATTTCAGACCCGGTCTGCTCATGGCGCTTTTGAACTTTAACTTCTTTTTAAAGCAATCAATTGTTTTACAGTTTTTCACTTCAAGGGGCAGGGCATTCCACTTCTTCGGTGCGTATGCAGAAGAGGCCCTATCTCCATATGTTTTTGATTTAGTTTTTGGAAATATATATTCATTCTTATCATTTAATCTAAGATTTATTCCACTATTTTTTACAGTTTATAGTTCTGACAGATAAATGGGGGCAAAGCCATTTTGTATCTTTCAAGTAAGCAGAGCTATCTTGAAATCACTTCTTGCATTCACAGGTAGCTTTTGTGTTATATGATCTTTTTTCTCTAATTTCCCCACTACCCTGGCTGCAGCATTTTGTAATTTCTGTAGTTTAGCCAGTTCACACTTAGGCATACCAGCCAGTAGAGAATTACCATAATCCAATGTAGACGTAATGAATGCATGCGCCGGCGTATTAGAAGTTTTTTCATCAAGACAGCCTCTAATTCTTGCTGAATTCCTAACATGGTAATAACCACTATTACACATTTTCTTGATTTGTTGTTTCATAGATAGTCCCTGATCTAGGATAACACCTAGATCCTTAACCTGGTTTGATCTAAGAATTTCAGATAAACCCACAGTAATAGTCCCAGGTATATTCTTATTTTTAAGATCAGAATTTTTTCCACATATAAGCATCTCAGTTTTCCATCATTGATCTTCATCTTGTTGTCTAACAAGAAGGTTTTTATCTTACATTCTTCTATTTCTTTTGTAGATTTTTCCATCTCGCCAGAGGCTTTTGGATCCAAGCTAATGTAAATCTGGGTGTCATCAGCATAGACATGGTGTCTTAAACCATACTGTCCATTCACATCAGCAAGATGCTCCATGTATGTTGTGAAGAGAATTGTACCCAGTACAGATCCCTGTGGGACACCATAATTAATATTCATATTTTCAGATCTTTTTCCCTCAACTATGACACATTGCTTCCTATTTGATAGATATGATTTGAACCATTTGATTGCAATACCCCCAATGCCACATCTTTTTTCAAGCCTGTTTAGCAAAATGTTGTGGTCAATAGTGTCAAAGGCAGCAGAGAGGTCAAGTAAGATGAGCATTACTGCTCCACTATTGTCGATGTCAATAAACATGTCATTTTGAATTTTAAGTAAGGCTGTCTCAGTGCTGTGAAATTCTGTTTATGCTGACTGAAACATGCTTTGAATATTACTCTTTACTAGATGGCTGACAAATTGTCTTGCCACAGCTCTTTCGATTAGTTTCGATAGGTAGGCTAGGTTAGAAACTGGTCTGTAATTTTTCTTGAGCAGTTCTAGACCCAGTTTTTTAATTAATGGTCTTATGATAGCTTCTTTAAGATTAGATACATTACCTAGTGTAATTGACTTATTAATAATCTCAGTAATTAAAGGTTGTAATTGTACTAAACACTCATCTAAAAGCCATGTAGATAAGGGATCAAGCTCACAAGACTTCTTGGCTCTTTCTTTTAATAATTTTCATTCTCTGTAAGCGGTTCAAAGTTCTTTAGTCTAGTTTTGAATTTTGGCTCCTCGACTATTGGAGTACCGTTTAAATTATTGGAGTCCATATCAGATCATAGTTCAGTAATTTTTTGTAAGAAAAATTTTTAAATTATGTAGCTAATTCTTTTCTATCAGTATTCTTTGGGAATGGAGTGTCCTCCTTCGTATGAAGTAGTTTATTTAGTATTTTGAACAATTTCTTAGGATCAGATTTATTAGAGTCTATTTTTTCAGAAAAATATTTGGACCCAGCTGCATTCATCATGTTCTTGTATTTGTTACGCTGTATTTGAAATTGTATTTTATCTGACTCCAGACCTGATTTCTTGTGTTTCCTCTCCAATTTCCTTTTATGTCTCTTTTCAGCGTGTATATCGTCCGATAGCCATGGAGCAAGTTTCCTGATGTTTATAGTTTTCTCAACTATTGGAGCATGTTTATAAAGCACTTCAGATAATTTATTATATTTTATTAAAAGTTCGTCAAGATCATAGTCATGATATGATCTATTATTACCAAATTTATCCTCTATATTGTTAATAAAATTATTAATATTTATTTTTTTTAAATTTCTATATGAGATCTTCTATATTGTGATCCGACAATTTTTCGTCCACAAGATGGCACTTCACAATTTTTCTATGTACATTTGATATTCATAAATCTAAAATGTTTCCCATAAAATGTGTTGGTTCCTTAATATGATTCTTAAGATTGAATAGATCAAGAATGTCATTGAATTCAATAACATTTGGCCTGTCAGGTTTATTTAGATGAAAATAATAATCGCCTATGAATATAACGTCATGTTTGTATGTGCTGTAGTTAGAGAGAATTTCAGAGAATTCTTCAAAGAATTCAGAGTATGTATATCTATTCCTCTCCGATGGTTCAGGCCTATATATAGTTATTACTGTACAATTTTTTGCCATGGTTGTATTTTTTATTTCCATAAGTTCAAAAGTCGTAATTTTATGGCTGTGTTCAATTTTTTTTATATCCAGTTCTTTCCTATAGACCGCCTAGACCCCCTAGATGCCCTCAAGACCTTAACAGACGTGGGACATATTCAACCTCATAGTTATTTTTTTTCCAATTCTGCCAAAATATCTTTTTCGTTTATTTCATTTATCCAAGTTTCAGTAATAAAGAATATATCAATTTCTTTTTTCATATATGTATAAAGTTACATGATCTGTTTTGTTTCCAATGCTTTGTGCATTCGCTGCCGCGATAATTAAATCTTTACTTTTATTTTTGGTTGATATAATTTTCTTATTCATACCCCTCTTGTAATATGAAGGAGGTAGCGTGAAACCAGGGTCATGTATCACGTGGTCGTCTGGGTCTGGGTCGTCGGAGCCAATTTGGTCACGTGTGTGCAATGGGTCAAGTGATAGGCCAGGATCCTCTCTACCCTTAATGTCGCACGGCCGACATTTATATTTAACATAACGCTTAGTATTTGTAAGTACATGTTTAGTATTCTGAAATATCTTGTCACTCGTTGCCGTACTCTTTTTTCATCGTCAAAACAAAAATTCACATTTTTACTATGACCATATATATTGTTCCTTTTAATTTTTATTTTTCTTTGGCTAAAATTCAGATTTTGTGAGCATAATTGAATACGGGGGCATGGGGCATTCTTATGTTTATACATATGTTGGATATTATTTAAGACTTTTTTCTGTTTTTTAAAATTTATTTCCATGCTGTTCCAAGTAAAATCCTCATGCATCATAAAAACCTTTCCTGTATCTATAATATTTCGAATATCATGCTCATTATTATAACAGTTGATGCATTCATAATTGTCTTTTTTACAATAAGTTATGTTATCACAGTTAATGTTTATTGCAGGCAACATATGGATACTCTTATGACATGCAGAGTTCATATTGTCAAGAGATAAACTCTGCTACACGGCACCGCTTGGGTTGAACTTTTATTTCACATCATACAATGCCGGTCAACCAGGGCGGACCTCTTATATACCCCAGGCCCTAGATGGTTGGCCGACAGACTTAATAATAATAATAATAATAAAATTTGTATAGCGCTGATACCAGACAAGTCTGTTCATAGCGCTGTGTTCAGGACGTGCATCCTGTAGAGATGAGTTTTCAGTCTATTCTTGAATGAGGAGACTGAAGTACTTGTCCTAATTTCAGTAGGCAAGGAATTCCAAAGTCTAGGGCCGACATATGAAAAGGCCCTGTCATCCACTGTCCTTAGCCTGGTATTAGGTACTTGTAGATGGGTGCCATCATTGGATCTTAGACAGCGTTCCCCTTGTTTTATTAGGAGTAGATCACGTAAGTAAGGCGGAGCCTTACCATTTAGAGCCTTCCAGGTTAAGAGAAGGATTTTAAAATCTATTCTCGCATGAACAGGGAGCCAGTGCAGTTCCCGTAGTTTTCCTGAAATGTGATCGAATTTCCTAATTTTTCCTACAACACGTGCTGCAGAGTTTTGGAGGTATTGCCGCTTCCTGATGTCGGTTTTAGGAAGACCAGCCGGCAGGCCATTACCATAATCCAAAGTAGATGTAACAAAAGCATGGGTAAGTGTTACAGTGGTCTTTTCGTCTAGACAGTGTCTGATGGTCGCCAAGTTCCTAATGTGGTAATAGCCCTTCTGGCACATTTTTCTGATCTGGGCCTTCATGTCCATGTTGGAGTCGAATGTGATGCCAAGGTCCACCACTGACTCACTAGGAGCAATATCAGAGCTACCCACTCTGATTGTGTCTGGGATACTACTGCTGGCGGCAGTACTGTACCTGTCAGTACATATGAGCATCTCTGTCTTTCCATCATTTATCTTCATCTTTTTTGATATAAGGAAGTTTCCGACCTCACAGACACACTCCTCAAGTTTGTGTCTGCTAATATCAGCTTGATGGGGGGAAGTGTGGTCTACAGGGATGTAGATCTGAGTATCATCTGCATAAATATGATAGCTCAGACCATATTTGGCAAGGATATCAGAAAGGGGTGTCATATAAATGGTGAATAGTATGGTCCCCACCTTCACACATTGTTTCCTATTCCTTAGATATGACCGAATCCAGGAAAGGGCGTGACCCTTGACATTACATCCAGCCTCTAGCCTATCAAATAGAATTTGATGGTCAATAGTATCAAAGGCAGCAGATGTCAAGCAACAGCAAGATGACTGACTTTTTAGCTCTGCTGAGACTTTAGCTCGCAGAGCTTTAGGAGGGGGAAAATGTCTGTCCGTCTGTCTGTCCGTCTGTCCGTCCGTCTGTCAACATTTCTTTAAAAATCTTCTTCTCCAAAACTACCAGTATCTTTTATATTTTATATAGAGGTAGATATATAGTTGAAGATTCAGATTCCTTCAAATCTTAGTGATGTCACCATTGACCTTAGTGCAGTGACCTTGAGGTTACAAATTTTGTACTGAGCATATCTCAGCAACCACTTATTACAGGATATTAAAACTTGGTATGCAGAAATGTCATATGTTAAAGCTGTGCCTTGTCATACAATTTTAGTCATGTGACCTTTGACCTTGACACATTGACCTTGAATTCAAAATTTGTGAACATGCCACATCACAACCATCAGAAGTGAATAAAAAACACTTCATATCTGTTATATACTAACACTATGTTTAAAAATCTTCTCCTTCAAAACTACCAGTAATATTTGTTTCATATTTAATACAGAGGTAGATAGAGAGTTGAAGATTCAGATTCCTTCAAATATTAGTGATGTCACCATTGACCTTAATGCAACGACCTGGATGTCACAAATTATGTCAGGAGTATATCTCAGCAACTACTTATAAGAAGAAATTAAAACTTGGTATACAGAAATGTCTTAGGTCATAGCCGTGCCTCATCATACTTTCTTAGTCATGTGACCTTTGTCCTTGACACATTGACCTTGAATTCAAAATTTGTGAACATGCCACATCATAACCATTAGAAGTGAATTAAATGCACTTCATATTTTTTATATACCAACACTATTTTATACAGAGCTAGATAGAGAGTTGAAGATTCAGATTCCTTAAATTCTCAGTGATGTCACCATTGACCTTAGTGCAGTGACCTTGATGTCACAAATTTTGTAAGGAGCATATCTCAGCAACCACTTACAAGAAGAAATAAAATCTTGGTATACAGGAATGTCTTATGTTAAATCTGTACCTCGTCATACAATTTTAGTAATGTGACCTTTGACCTTGACACATTGACCTTGAATTCAAAATTTGTGAACATGCCACATCACAACCATCAGAAGTGAATAAAAAACACGTCATATCTGTTATATACTAACACTATGTTTAAAATCTTCTCCTCCAAAACTACCAGTAATATTTGTTTCATATTTAATACAGAGGTAGATAGAGAGTTGAAGATTCAGATTCCTTCAAATCTTAGTGATGTCACCATTGACCTTAGTGCAGTGGCCTTGATGTCACAAATTCTGTGAGGAATATATCTCAGCAACCACTTATAAGAAGAAACTAAAACTTGGAATACAGAAATGTCTTAGGCCATAGCCGTGCCTCGTCATACTTTCTTAGTCTTGTGACCTTTGTCCTTGACACATTGACCTTGAATTCAAAATTTGTGTCACTTCATATCTGTTATATACCAACACTATGTTTTAAAATCTTCTTCTCCAAAACTGCCATTAATTTATGTTTCATATTTTATACAAAGCTAGATAGAGAGTTGAAGATTCAGATTCCTTAAATTCTCAGTGATGTCACCATTGAGCTTAGTGCAGTGACCTTGATGTCACAAATTTTGTAAGGAGCATATCTCAGCAACCACTTATAAGAAGAAATTAAAACTTGGTATACAGAAATGTCTTAGGTCATAGCCCTGCCTCGTAATACTTTCTTAGTCATGTGACCTTTGTCCTTGACACATTGACCTTGAATAAAAAATTTGTGTGCATGCAAAATCTCACAACCATTAAAAGTGGAGCAGACTTGAGCAGATGATGATTTTGACCAATCAAAATGCATGTTACATTTCAAATTTGGCCCCAACTTGTTATCTTGATTCTCATTGGCTATGTTATTCAAAATGGCAGCCTCCTTGACAACTTAGTGATAGCTATTAGATTTTTGAAAAAATCATGACAAAATGGAAAAAGAACTGAGTCTAATGGAAAATAGATAGAATTAGACCTCAGAAAATACAACATCTTGCCTACTTTGGGATATTGTATGGAAAATCATAACCTGGTTGCTTGTACTTAATCTCAGTTCATGTGTTTTCATTCAAGTCAGCAGAGCTATCAACCCATGGGGTTATGTTTATTGTCTAGGGCACACAAGATATCATTTTGCACCTTTAACAAGGCAGTTTCAGTGCTATGATATTCTTTGTAGGCTGACTGAAACTTGTCAGTAAGGCCATTCCTTACAAGGTGAGGGACTAATTGGTCCGCTATTGCCCTCTCAGTTAGCTTAGAGATAAATGTCAGGTTGGAAACAGGCCTGTAGGTTTTCTCAACCAGTTCTTGACCAAGTTTCTCCAGCAGGGGTGTTATGATGGCTATTTTCATATTTTCAGATACTGCTGATTCCATCAGTGATTTATTTATAATGGAAGTAATTATTGGTAAGAGGTCATCCAGGAGGTCAAGTAGGAGCCAGGTTGGAATAGGATCCAGCTCACATGACTTCTTTGCAGACCTCTTGACCAATTTTCGTACGTCATCTATGGTTAAGGGTGTGAACCTCTCCAGATATACTGTACTATTGTTCCCAGTGTCACCTGGTGGCAAAGTTTGGCAGGGTGGAGCCCTGTCAATTTCTAGGCAGAGTCTTTCTATTTTTTCAAGAAAGAAAGCGTTAAACTTCTCCGCTTGTGTGACCTCACAGTCAGTTTGGGGCATTGGTGTGTCTTTTTTCTTGTGCATGACTGTGTCAATGACTCTAAAAAGCTTCTTAGGGTCATGTTTGTTTTCCTCAACCAGGTTGGAAAAGTATGTTGATTGAGCTGATTTCAGCATGGAATTGTATTTGTTTCTCTGGGAGTTATACAATTCCTTGTCAATGTGAGAGCCGGTCTTGTTCATTTTTCTCTCAAGCCTTCTCTTGAGAGATCTTTCCAGCTTTAATTGGTCAATGACAATGACAATGACAATGTAGTTTATTTTGGCAACACTAGGCTGACTGAAATACATAATTATAATAGAATACATTTTTGCATTAATGATAAGTGATACATATACATATACAAATACAATATACAAAAATGTTATAGCTCCACATATGCTTGGGTTACTCAAACATTCTCACAGCATATTGTACAAAACTGGAATCAGCACGCTTGGTTCTAGTTTTCTTAGGAATTCTGTTCTTGGCATGACGGGTTTTATGTATGTTTTCTCTTACAGGTGGCAATAGGTGGTGTAGAGGATGTGAGGGGTTTTTCATTTTGTTGTATAAATTTTCACACATCTTAATACGTCTTTGTTCTAGTGTATTTAAATTGAAATGATCTACTAGTGCCTCCCAATAGTTAAAGTCAGGTTTCACTATTTTCAGGGCTCGAACTTGAATTCTCTCTATGTCCTGTGTAAGGCCGAGGCACAACCCTGGGTGCCAGGACTCTACACCATATTCTAACAGGGAGCGTATCTTTGAAATGAAAATTTGAATCAGGTTCTGCTCACTAAATCCTGCTCTTTTGGCTGCAGTAATGAGGTGGAGTCTACGACTTGCTTTCATGGTAATCGAGTCTACATGAGTGTTCCACTTCAGATCGTTAGCTATGTGGATGCCAAGTAGCTTAACACATATTTCTTGGCTTAGCAATTTTCCTCCCATATATAATGATTGTGAGGCACTTTTCTGTTTAGTAAAGTTTATGGGCATGTGTTTCGTTTTTGGAACATTCAAATTCATGTCATTTTCACCAGTCCAATGTTCTATTGTATTTAGTCCTTGCTGCAGGAAACCAGGGCCAATAATCTTTTTCACTTCGTATGTTGTAGTGTCATCCATGAATTTTGTTGTTGGTGTTTCTGGGGCCAGATCATTGATCATAATGATAAAAAGCAACGGACCAAGTTTTGTTCCCTGGGGCACACCACCATTGATTGAGAGCCAGCTTGATTTTAAATTGTTGAATTTAACTCTTTGTTGTCTATCTGCAAGGAAGGCACATATCCATTTAACCAGAAAGGGTGGGACATTCATTGCTACTAGCTTTTTGATGATGATGTTATGATTGAGGTGGTCGAATGCCTTCTGATAATCAATGAGTACCACATCAATGATAGTTGATGGTGTGTCTGTGGCAATGAACCAGTCATGCAGTAGCTGGACCAAGGCATGCACTGTGGATTCTGTCCTTGATGGTGGTGTAGTTGATTAGGCCCTTGGAATGGACCTGGTTGTTATACGAGGTCCTCGCAGAATAGAGAAGACAATGGCCATCCCCAGCAGAGGGCACCACACTCCATGTAGGAGGCACAGGGTCAAGGTCAATGGGCACCAGCTGATTTATTGATTTGTTATTGTTGCTGTGTCTCTGTTTGGTTTTAATCCCTCCACGTACACCCCTTTTAGTTTTAGGCTTTATGCACACATTTAAATCTCTTAGCTTTTGGTACAACAGGGTAGGAAGTTTATAGTTCACATATGTTCTCATATTTGCCAGCATACCTGTAGTGTATGTGATTGAAGGTCCCATTGACTGACCTGGCCTGTCACAGTCTGATGGCCTGGCTAAGCTCCTTAAGCACCAAGCATGTAGGAATGGTAATCCCAATATGGCCAAGGTGATAAAAAAAGTCCAAATTTTACATCCATGTATGGTGAAAATTGTCTAAAAAAACACACTTTGTCTGTCACAATGAGATAATAAACACAACATATGATGTATCTGGTTATTCACAATGTTGATGATCCAAAATTTATAAATCCAAGGCAAAGTTTTTGGGGTGTATTTCCAAGAAACTGTGGAGCTATATAAGAGCTGCAATCTACATGCGCGTCCTATATAAATTTCTGTTCATTCATCCAAGGTACCAGTTTACGCTGAGTGACCATGGCAGACTTGATAGGAGCATGTTTATCCATGAGTGATGTGAGTGCCTTGTCATAGAAATCCACCATGTCACTCAAGGATAAGTGTTCCCATGTTGCAGTTGCCCCGGTTAGGGATTTGATATCATTCCTTAGGGAATGAAGATCCAATCCCTTAAAGTTCCTGTACTTTTTTTTGGGGGGGGGGGGTTTGGGGGGTGAGATACCTAGGTAGAGCTTAATCATTTTATGATCAGATATGTACTCATCCACCAGGTGGCTCTTGAGAAACTTGTTCCCTTTGAAAGTGATGATAAGATCAAGGGTATTCCTTAACTTATGGGTCGGTTCATGTACCCATTGGTTCATGTCAAAGGTAGATAGAATGTCATTGAACTTTATGACATCAGGTTTATTTGGCTTATTGACATGAAAATTGTAGTCACCCAGGAAGATGTTTTCATGACTGAATGATCCATAGTGTGCAACCAGTTGAGTGAACTTATCATAGAACTCAGAGTAGGTATACCTATTACTGCCAGAGGGTTCAGGTCGGTCGATGGTTACAAAGGTGAACCTCTTACCTTTGATTAGAAGGGATGCTTCTAGCAGTTCCATTGTTGTCACCACTGGTTGGTTAAACCTATTGGTTTCAGAGGGGAGCTCCACACGATGCAGTAGACCCAGGCCTCCGCCCGTGCGCCCCTTGCGAGGAAAATAGTGGAATTTGAGGTAGCCATCCTCAAGTTGCCTCTTAACCTTCTCTCCATTGGTCTCCTGCAACCATATTTCAGTTATGAAGAGGGCATCCAGGTTATGTTCAGAGAAATAGTCTTTCACAAGTAGGACCTTACCCGAGATGCTCTGGGTGTTGCATGAACCAATAAGGAGCTGGTTGCTAGGTTTACATTGTGATGACTGTGTGTTGTTGTTCATGGCGCCCTCTATGTTTACACGATGAGGTTTAACATGTGTTGAGCCAGCTGGCCGCTTTGATCCCGCCCTGTGATTGGCTGGTCGAGCCGAGCGGTGTGTATTGTGCATGTTTATATTGTCGGTATAGACACATGCGTGGTTGGGTTCGTGTGTTTCCGGGACTGACAGGCATTGGCCATTCCGAGTTCACTCGAGCGTTTCCGCCTCGTGTAATCGTGGCTCAGGTAGTTCCGTGAATCGCCACGTTGTGTGCTACCACGAGGATAGTGTGAACAGCTTGGGGATGCCGGCCCCGAGCAATTCATGGCATTACTGAATGGATAAAGTAAGTTTCTAAGAAAAGATAGTGAGGCAGGGTTGGGGGTCAGTTGTGGATTAACAATATGTGTTTTCTCAAGATTTGGCAAGAAATTTGGAGCGATAATATTGAAATCCGGAGGAGACTCGCCAGAGCCATCTCATGGCGATACCCAGCAATAGAGGGCAGCACACAGGCTGCGACTGCTAGATAAGAGATATTTATTTAGGTTTTCAATTACTTTCAAAGAAATTATATTTTTGAAAATAAGAAAACGACCAGAGATAGAATATTTAGAAGGAATTTCTAGTCTTGTAATTTGAGTAAAAAATATGTTTTTCAACGTGTTTTTTAAGAGTATTAGCTGAAGATGTCTATTACAGATAAGAATGGATTTGGATTGCACTGATTGCCGAGCAGGCGGCGAGGGGATAAGACGTTCAGCTTTAGAAATAGAAGGAGGTATAATTCTTTTATTATTTACACTTGAGAGACATGTGCATGCTAAGATTTTATTTTCTGCATTTATACATTTAGAATTTGAGCAAGAAATCGAACAAATATGATCAGTAATATTTAATGTGTCCATATTTGTAGGTGATGGCTCTGGCGCACAACATCAGACTGTAGTGTCAACGATTTTCTGTATTTCTACCTTCGTCTTGGCCACGACGTCCCGTGGACTGGAAAAATTGACGAGACTTGAATCTTCATTAATGTTTATGAGCTTGACTTCAAGTCCAGGCAGTTGGTTCCACGCCCGAATGTTAGATCCTTTTTAGCCGATGATTCTGCCTGCCGACTTGGTAGGAACAGCTAACATGTCCTTGATAATCGGAGCAGAAGGTGTGGAAGCAGAGTAAGGGGAAGAAGAAGAGGCATACGATGTGCTAGAAGGAGAAGGACCTGCTTTCCTTTTTCTTGGATTACCTCGGCTTCTCCTCGTCAGGCAGCAGGGCACTCTCGGTCACCGGGGTGAACGGGATGTTCTCCGGGAAGACGACGGCGTTGATTGCCCCAGAAATCATTTCCACCGCTGAAGTAGTGAGGGTGCCATCCTTGTTGGTGGTGAGATCCGTCGATCCATAAAACGATTGGATCTTCTTGAAGGCATAACCTGGAAGAATTTTAGCGTGAGAAGAGAGGAAACTAACAAGATTTGTCCAGTGTTTCCTCTGTACTGTATTCACAGGCGCCGGTGGGGTGATAATAGTCACAGTAGGGCCCATCGCCCTGATGCCTTTGACCTCATTCATCAATCCGTTGAAGGCAGTCGTACCATCTTCCCCGGCAATAATCGAAGAAATGTCAGGCAGAATAATGAGGTGGTCCCCTTGTTTGGCCCTGTCGGAGACTGTCTGGAGAAAGTGCAGGGTTTCGGCAGACAATTTAAAAGAGCAATCGGATCGGCTGATCCTGTCCGTGATTCTCGCCTGGTTGCCGTCTTTCGGGAGCACCACGAGAAGACTGGGGAGAGAAGAAGAATTGTCAGTGGTCTTGTTGCTTCTGACCTCAGAAGATAGCGGGATCATATTATCAAGAACATCTTATTTCTCCTTCAGAGCACGAAGAGAGGAAGTGAGCTCCGTGGTGAGATTGTTGTTCTCCGCCTCGAGGAGGGCCTTGTCAGCTTCAAGTGCCGTTTTCTCTGCCATGATTGCGTCTTTCTCAGAGAGAAGAGAGGCCACGCGATCAGTGAGGCGGATGTTCGCCGCCACATTTGCATCATTTAGTTTCACCAAATCGGCATATGTGGTCCTAAGTTCTGCCAGCTCATCAATGGCAGAGTGAACTGGAGACAACAAGGCGGCAGGAACAGGAGGAGATGGCCTCGGAGAGGCGATGCTATCAGCATCGAGAGAGACATAGTGTTCACGAGTGGAACTACGTGTTGAACAAGCCATCTTGGATTTTTTTTTTTTCAACGTGTTGAGAGGAACGCACAGTCAGACCTTTCACTACAAAGTGTATCGGTTGAATGTGCAGTTTGGAGTGGGGACAATAATATTAGGGAGGTCGAGACAATGGCTCGCGGTATTCTGAGTGGTGTATTTTCACTAAATATGGGCTGTGTTTACAACACTGTCACTTCGTCAAAAATTGTCAGAACAACATGTTCTTTTGGAATCTGAATATAAATATATCAGAGAGTACATATATGTCAACAAATTAAATAAAATGTAAATATAAATGCAAAAAAAACGGCGATAAAAACGGACCGCACTGCGATTTGGAAAAGCCATTTTCAGTGTGTCACCTTTGTCAAAATCTGAGCCAATTGACAGCGCAACTTCTACAGCTGATAACTTTAGCATTTTTTAATATTTCCTTCTCAAATTTTCACATAATATTATTTAAAGTATGCGGATTACGATTATATACGTTTTATTAAATTTGGATGAATATTTCTGTGTGTGAAAAACTCTTAAACTTTGCCAATATTTGGCCATTGATAAAAGTAAGAGACCACAATGGAATCAATTGGTAACATCTTGTAAACTGTGCAGAATTTTATTTCCTACAACCCTGACTACTTAATTTCCCAAATAAATAAAGGAGAGGTGAGCACAATTATTTTTATTACAGAAGAGTACTGAAAAAAACGGCCATTTTGTGAGAGAGAACTCCCATTGACTTACTATGGAAAAACAAAATGGAGGACATGCTCTCTCCTGTGCTCCCACTTTCATCTCTGTTTCTGAAGCGAATTCCTGATGTCCATTCTGGTAACATCCATAAACTTAATCCACAATATGTTAGATTCAACTTTCAATCGAATTTAGACTCATATTTTTCAACATACTTGACCACAACAGCATTTTGTGATGTGAGGCTGTTTTGGCAGGAGGCCATTTGCCAATTTTCGCCACTAGATGTCACTACTGAATTACTTCATTCGCCAATTGAAATGCCAGGGGGCACTGCTCGTTGTCTTCATCTCAGGAGCCTCTGAAATTGAAGGGCATTTGTTCCCACTCGGATTTTAGGCCTTTAAACAAATTTTTCACCCTTATTTATAAAAACAAAGTGCCCTGACATGGAGACAACAGTTCCAGGAACCATTCTTACTTGTAAGTATACAACTTCATACTTCTTTTCTTTGAAAAAATGTACTTTGTTCAAGTTCAGAGAAATGAGATAAATGGGGCCCCTATGGGTTTTGCAATAAAAACATGCTCGGGGTTGGCCTCTTCTCAATTAATATTGTTGATGTGTTTCATATACTTATATTTTTAATTTTAAATTTGGTAACAATATATGAAATCTGCAGGGCACCCCAAATTGTTATTTTAATTTTTTTTAAAGAAAGTTCAATGAGATAAGATGAAAAGCAAACCTGCAAGATGACAGCATGTGAAATATTTATGTTTGTAATATTTGGCCAGAGCACAGTTTGCATCTCACACTTTGGTGACAATAACAGACATTTAAATATTGGGATGCTCTGCATATTTCATATATTGTAACCAAAGTGTGAGATGCAAACTGTGCTCTGGCCAAATATTACAAACATAAATATTTCACATGCTGTCATCTTGCAGGTTTGCTTTTCATCTTATCTCATTGAACTTTCTTTAAAAAAAATTAAAATAACAATTTGGGGTGCCCTGCAGATTTCATATATTGTTACCAAAGTGTGGGATGCAAACTGTGCTCTACCCAAAAATCAAATATAAATATTTCACATGCTGTCATCTTGCAGGTTTGCTATTTACCATATCTGATGAAAATTTCTTTTTAAAAAATTGACAATTTGGGGTGCCCTGCAGATTTCATATATTGTCACCAAAGTGTGAGATGCAAACTGTGCTCTACCCAAAAATCAAATATAAATATTTCACATGCTGTCATCTTGAAGGTTTGCTTTTCATCATATCTGATTAAATTATCTCATGTGTTTTTGTGCTTTTTAGGGCAAGTCAAGGATGTCCTCGATCAGTCAATGTCTTGTGGTATATCTGATGACAAAGCCAAGCAGGTTCGGTTCCTGGAGCAGGAAATAGGTAAGATCAGTAAATCAATTGTCATGCCGGTCTCTTCTTATCTTTTTCAGCAGATTGGTTCTGTTACCTCTGCAGATAGACTTAAGAGTTCTGCAACAATTCTACACCCTGAAAAGACAGGCAAGTCTGGGATACAGTATCTACCCAACTGCAACAGTATTGGATTGCCGGAATCTGTCATCCTTGATCCCTTCTACTGGAAAGCTGACAAGTTGCCATTGAAGGATCTGACAAATGGTGTGGTGTATGAATTGGTAATTTACCTCAAAACATATACCAAAGGTGAGGCAGTAGACCTGTTCCATGCTTGTATTACATCTGTTTTTCAGGCCCCTGTAACAGTAAGCCCCAAAAGATTGTGGATGAAGGCATGCAGAACACACAATGGTTACAAAAAGCATTTAAAACACAACAGGTCACCTGAATTATTGCAAAATTTTGCAAAGGAATGTTTCCTTTTTCCAGATGCTGCCTGTAGTCAGACTGAAAGTGCAAGTTGTTCTATTTTACAGGGGTGCTCTTTTCCAGCTTCTGATGCCATCCTAGCGAGCCAGAATGATGACGTAACTGCAGATTTTGATGAAACAATATCTTCTAGGTTGAGCTCTTTACAGGACAGTGAAACAGAATCCTCCAGATTACATCTGGTTCAGCTGCTGTCTGACAAGAAAGAACTTCAGCGTGAAAACCAGAGTTTGAGAGATGCCCTGCGGCAGATGGAAGCTGACTCTCATGTTTCCAGATCTAGAGACTCTTCCGTCACTCTGCAAGAGCACCTTGCTAAACACAGACGCTCTTTACGTCACTTCAGGAAGCAGGCATCAGTGAAGACAGCTGCTATCTCTACCCTAAAAGGTAAAGTTGTCACTCTAAAACTAAAGGTAAGGCAGTTGCAGGGAGAGAAAAAATCTGAGCAGTCCCTTCGTCGCAAGGCAGTTGAACAACGAGATAAGGCTCTTCACCTTAAGCACAACTTGGAGAGTAAAGTTTCATACTACAAGGGTAAGGCAAACATTAATCAGAAATCTTCTCTTTTTAACAGAAAGGTAAAAGAGCTGACAGATGAGTTAAACTGGTGGCAGGACAGATGCACTCAACTTGAGGACAAGATGCAAGCATTTCTTTCAGATGCTGAAGTCACAACATTCAAAGATGGACGCTACACTGATGCTGTGAGGGAAGTGTACATGGAGTTGATGTGTCTCAGAGTTGGTGCAAAGAATGTGGAGCCTATTGTTCGCAATGTTTTGAAAAACCTTTCAGGTGCTGATGTTGGAAGGTTGCCTGGACCCACATTTGCCAAGTACATGCTCTTTGAAGCGAGAAACCTTGCGTATCAACACCTTTCGGAGGTTACAGCTGAGGAGAAAGGAAATCTAACGGCAGGGTCTGATGGCACTACAAAGTATGGCCATCATTATGGGTCTGTTCAGCTTTCTTTTACAGATGATAGGCCTGACATGGTCGGTGGCTTGCGCGATATGGCAACTGGTGACGCTGAAGCCTACTTGCAGGTTCTGCAGGAGATAGTAGAAGATGTGTCCTCCTGTTATGGCAAGGATGAAAGTGTCTACCAAGTCATAGCCAAGATGAAGAATACCATCTCTGACCAGGCTAGCGTAAACAAGAAATTGAATGTACTCATCCAACAGTGGCGTTCTGAGGCTCTTCCACATGTCATTGAAGGTTGGTGTCAAATGAATGATGTGGAAAAAGGTAAACACATCAAGCTTAACATTCATTGGTGTGGATTACATTTTGTTGTAGGACTATGTGAACAGGCAAACAAGACACTTGCTCTCTGGGAGAACCTGGTTCACAGAGATGTAGTTGTAGGAGCTCCCAGTCTTCCCGGGGGATACTGCCAACAAGGGGAATCAGGTACAACTCGGCTTGTAAGAACTGTCTGCAAAGCATTGCAAGATCGTGGATGCCAAAAATCAGGAAAGCCTGTATTATTCAGAGATTTCCTTGCAGATCATGCTGGAATAAAGAGTGTGCCTCTTTACTCTTTTGTTGGAAGTAGGATCAACATTCTACCCGTAAATGCTGCAGGTACAGTCTACTTATGGCACCATCTTTGTACATTTGTAGAACAGCATAAGGATGACAATCGTCTCTTCCAGGCTATCTTTGCAGACTTGCAGGTGGTGACATATTTGGCTGGAGCACGTGCTCTTGGTCTCATCTCCAAGTTTGTTACAGAGCCGCTTTGGCGTGAACTGAGCAAAGACGGCCCATGCTGGGATATGACTCCTCTGTACAAGAAGCTGGTTCTTTGTTTTTCAGAAATGAGCAATGACGCCACACTTTTCCTTGCAGGAAACAACAGTCCTTTCAGCGAAGACCTCATACATCGCAACCATGTTCTCGATAGTCTTGTGCAGCCAGACCCTCGGACAGATGAACTCACAAAGCAAGCTTTAGAGTTGCTTTTCTCTTCATTTCTAGTTGTTTGCCAGCGCCAGCTCAAGGACCATCTTGATGATGGGGTCCATGCCAACTGGGATGAGACAATGAAAGAGGAAGCCAAATCAGTTCCTAAAACTAATGTTGGCCCTGAGAGGATTTTTTCGTCTCTTGATCACCTCCTTGCAATCATGCCCTCGGCATCAACCATAGCTATGGAGGGAATCACTATGTGGTCCCATAACCATACAGCAATATGGCTTGATAGTCTTGGGCAAGGTAAAAAAAAGGAAGTTATGGAGAAGGCGAGGAAGTCAGTTTCTTTCCAGCGTGTCAAGTACCTTGAGAAGCAGGTCAGCATTCGGCAGAAACGGCATGAGGTTCAAGCTTCCAAGCTAGAGGTGAAGGCACTGAAAGAGCAGAAGCAACGGGTGCAGAAGGAGAAGTTGACTGCTGAACTGCAGCGACTAGGTGGTTTGTGGGAGAAAGCTGATGACGTTGATGCCAAGATGAATGAGTTGAGTGGTCTCGGTGCTCGCCAGAAACGATTGGTTGAAAATGAGGTAAGACAGGTCATTGAGGCTCAAATTAGGTTCAGGAGGTTTGTTCTAGGGGCCAAAAATACCAACAACATCATGTGTCTAAGCTCAGGTAAGAGGAAGCTTTCTCTAGATTCTTTGGCTGCTAATTTGAAAGCTGTTATCCGGACTGCTGAAGATGAAGCAAGCTCTACTGCGACCTTTGAGAATCAGGTTAGACAGTTTGAATTTGTGCCTCTAGAACTTGACATGCTTCAGTCTCAAAAAAGTCATTTCAGAGACATGGCCACAGCTGTTAAGGCAAAAGCTTCTGCAGTGCCTGACCATGGTAGTGGACCTCCTCCTCCTAAGAGAACGCGAGCTGCAAACCCTCAAGCCAACATCAAACAAGTTCCTCTGGTTGAGAAAGCTGATGATTTCCTTGGTAAGAGAGTTGAATACAACGAAAATGGTAAGACCAAGCATGGCATTGTTATCAGTGTGAGAAATCAGAGGGCAGGTCCGTCTAGCTGTTCTGTTCTCACTGACAGATGTAAAGCTCCTGTGAAAATTGTGTTTGCTGATCCATTTGTTTTGCAGGATTGTCTGATCAAGCTTATCCCAGTATCTTTCCAGTATTTGGTGAATAAGCGTGTGGAACACTGCTTCCTCTCCTCATCTGATGGCTTGGAGTATTGGTACAGTGGTACAGTACTGTCATTCAACAAAGAGACATCTCTCCACACCATTAAATATGACATGGAAGAAGATGAGGATGAGGATGAGAATGCTGAGGAGGATGAGGAGGAAGATCCCCAGACAGTCTATGATGAGCCTCTCCTGCAAGACTACTTGGACGGTGATGTTAGACTCATAAAATCTGCCTGAGGTATTTAAAAATGTTCTAAATATAGCGAAAATAGAATGCCCATTCTACTTTTCAAAACATAACAGTTATCAGTTTGTGCCAGCCTGGGACTGATTTCTGGACACATAATAAAGACATAATGATCTTAAGTCCGTTTTTTAGGACTGATCTTATGCAAATATAAAGAGTATAAATCATTACTAATTACAGCAACAGCTTTCAATATCAACAAATCTTAAATCTGCATTTTCTTTTAATTGGCTTCCACAAGTACTTACCAAATTAAATATGTGACAAATTTCAACTTCTAGCACAGGTGACAATATAATGTGAAGGATGACTGCCAAACATTTGTATATATGTATTTGTATTCCCTTTCAGAGTTGAATATTATTTGTGCATGTGACCTGACAATGTTGTTTATATTTTTTCAAGGTATATTTCATCATATTAATTTTGATATTTTGTTAATTTTCAGATGATTAAATTAATTCATTGCAATGTTGTATATTTATGAGTTATTTGACTGTGATATTGAATTTTGTTTATGATTTGACTGTGATATTGAATTTATATATATATTATTTGGATGTGATGTCAAATTTGTTTATATGAGTTAACTGTGATAATGAATTTATGTACAGGTGAATCTGTGCTCTGTATATCATGAAATTATATCAATTTGTTCTTTTGCCAATACTGATATTTTTAGCTGTTTTATGTTGAATCTTTATTTGCATGCAAAAATGGTATGGATTAGTAAAAATGTGAAAAAAAAAAAAAAAAAAAATTTTATTCCTCAGCTCTGGAAGAGCGAGGGGTGTATTTTTTCATTTATTTTTAATTATTTATTTTACAAGTGGTAAATGCCAATAAAAAATGTAGTTCTCGATCATTTTTGGCTTTCTACTGCAGATTGTACAAGAAATATGACAGAGTAGGTTTTTTAAAACAGCAATTCATTTCTACCAAATCAGAAAGGTAAGTAAGTACAAGACAAGATGATCAATATATTGTTCAGGAGTCTTGCATTTCAGTGAGCTTGTGATCAAGTATCTCACTTTTAAATGGCAGGTCTGTTTAATTATTAATCATAATTCTATTCAATGATGTTGTGAATCAGTTAATAAATTTTAAATTTTAATTTTTACAGTTCTTAAAATAATATTTAGAGCTTTTGTAATGTTAAAGGAAAGTGAAATTATCATTGACATTATTATGAGCATTTTGGTACATGTCTACTTAATGATCATTCACATGAAAAAATTTCATATTGACTTTGGATATCAAAAATTCAAATTTTTTCTTAAATTTTTTATGACTTTGTACTACAACATCTTTATTTTCAGACATCATGTTCATTTGATGTATTAATTTGTATTGTTATCAAATACTCCTTTTCCAGACCTTAAAAATGAGCCTTTGATTGTAACTCTATCACAAATAGTTCTCATTTTACGTTAACTTGAATATAAGAAAGACAAAAGTTTCACAATTTCTCTCGTAAATTAGGCTAAAATTATAAATTGAATAAAGTCTGGATTTAAAATGTATCTTATTATGCAATAAATACAATAATTAAGCAATTAATATGTCTATTGTGTTAATTTGATATATAACTCCAAAAAATATGAGGAAAAAATGCTACATTTAAAAGATATTTTTTGTAATATGCGTCGTAAAATCGCTTTTCGTTCACAAAATCACGCGTGACACACTGAAATATGGCTAAGTCCAAGAGATAAAATCGTGATTTCAACCCCCATTTGTGCAAAAAATATTCTCATTTTACTTTGTAATACCTGTTAATCCAGCAGAGGGAATATAATAATACATGTATTCAGAAGGTAAACATTTTACCAAGTATTTTACACCAACTATGAGGAACTGAAATCATGAAATGACTCAAAATTGCTAATTTGTGGCACGGTCCTCGGAAAAAGTGCACATTTTGAATGTTAAAAATTGACCTAACTTTTTTTCTAATAAAGGTAGAGACATAATTTTTTTTTAAATATTAATTGTTTTTCCATGATCTAGCCAATGGTATTGGTTTGGACTGTATCTGAGCATTTTGATTTTTCTGTTGACAGCCCTAATAATATGCAAGCGATAGGATGATCGGATTAACACAGCGAGCGGTCAATTGTTCAATGATTCAATAAAAAAGAAAAAGATAGTCCAAGTGTGCCGTAAATTCAATAAATGGTATTGAGGCTAGGGACTAGTAAATATTATCGGAAACAGAATATTTAGAAATGAGCGATTAGATGCCCAAGTCAGGCCGAGGTGGTTCGGCGTGTAGTTTGTATCCGATTGAGGTAAAGAGAAAGCGTTTGTCCAGGTTCTTGGACAGACACTATGGGATTTTTGTCTAGGTGATTAGACAAGGTTGCCTAGGTGATTAGGAAACCTTAAGCGAAGAGGCGATTCCAAGCTTTGTTTTTGAATGAGAGAAGGTTTTATAAACACTCGCCACGAGTACAATAGGATCTGTGTGACGAGCGCTGCGCTTCGTTCAAAGCGAATCAAATACCAGCCCTCGTTACAGATCAGATTTTACACTGCTAGTGTTCACAAGAGTCGTCAAAAATACGTAGACTCTGGATAGAGGTGTGCTAGAGTAGGTGAGTTTGAGTTTTGGCGTGTTTTAGAAACGTTAGAGTACCATAAATAACACAAAAAGTACTCAAAGACATGATAATATTGCACTCAAAGACATAATAATATTGTACAAAAACATAACCAAATACGCCCTGGAGAACTAGTTGAACTTCATTATTTTAACTGTTTTCATAGAATGTCCTTTTGTGATTGGTGGGGAAAGGGGTTGCACTTGGTGATCACTGGGGGTCTAAATCTTGGAATGGTGTTAATCACCAGGGCCCGGTTTTTCCATCGTACTTCAATTTGAAGTACGTGCTCAGATCCTAATTTCATGCTCAGATTTGAAGTTTTGCTCAGATTCACAATATACACAAATCCGATTTTTCCATCATGCTTGGAAAACACAGACTTCAAGTTTTTTCTCAGATTTGAAGTTCATGCTCACATTCTGAGTATTTACTCAGATCCAAGATTTTTGGATTTTTCAATGTGCTTAGACATTTTTCTTGCTCAGATTCGGAGTTTTCATGCTCAGATTCTGAGACAGCTCAGAGGCTGGCGTCAAACTGAAGTCAATGCTCCAAAGTATGAATTTTTACGAAATATTGAGCAATTTATGTTAAATTAATGGATTAGATATGGTTTAATTGAATAGAATCACATGCAGATGCATTCCCAGTCACTGGAAGTTGTTACGTTACATAAAGTGATCCCCCATTCCGAGCCCCTTTTATCCCCTATTTTGGGCCTCTGTATTTTCTCATTTGAATATGACGTCATGGGAGTATTTACTCAATTAAACAATGGAAATATGACGTCATATGGCTCAAGTACGTACTTCAAGTCTGAGCAAATACTTCGTGAAGTAAGCACGATTGAGATTCTGTGCATGATGAAAAAATCCAAAATACTTCACTTTGGGAAGCAAACTTCGGTAAGTATGGCTTCAAATCTGAGTACATGCTCAGATTTAAGATTTGAAGTACGATGGAAAAATCGGGCCCAGGGCCTATGTGTGCACTAAGTTCAACCATTCTCCCAGGGATCAAACTTAGTTAATATGATATTTTATTTATGATTGTTTTAACTCTGATTTTAGTTATAATTGTTTTTACTTTGATTTTATTTATATTTGTTGGGTGACAATATCACTTTCATTCCATACATATAAATTATTAATAGTAGGGTCCTCATTCGAGGTTGTACATCCTATATTAATATCAGATACATTTAAATATTTTTTTAGACATTGTCCCCCAGACCCTATCATTTTATAAACTTTCACTTTTTCACCTGCAGCTATACCCAAACCTACATTCCCCATATTTCTCATAATTTTGGCACGGAATATACTTATTGTCAGTTGGTTTCTGAATATCGTAGGTTTGGTAGATATCATACCCTGCGAGTGCTGTATCGACCCCATCCAACGCATTCCTAATATTTGTTGGGGGGCCAAAAATCAACAGCCCTTGTGATTCCTCCTGTCCCTCATGTAATGATTTCCATGACATCTTTAGTATGGTTGTCGAACTCATAAGTTTTACCCATAACCAGACCCATTTTTTCATTTGGGACTTCCCTCATTACATGAACATAGTTTTTAGAAAGCGCCCACATCAAAAGATTCTGAATCTCAGCGGAAGCTGTCTTATATAGCTTTGAACTAGATACCTGGGAGGTAGAGGGCTCTCGTCTAGAGATTTTAATTTGTGTCTTTTTTGAGTCAGAAAAATTCTTAAGATCTATCTATGTCAACCTCCACTTTACTGATAATTTCATTATAGAAGATTTTTGCCCCACCCTCTGGACATTGTTTCAGCAATATTCTCAATCGATTTGCAAATAACACTTATATCATAATTCATAATAATACCGAAGGCACCCAACATCAATATTATTACATTACATTCCCTTAACCTGGTGAAGGTTTCCTTCACACTGAAAGCTTTTATGAAATCGAATAAAGAATCGGCTTCTAATGCCGGAACAAGCTCAAAATCTTTATGCTTATTTATCTCTGCAATGCATCTACTGTTATCCTGCTCCGCCATTATTAAGATTTTAGGCTTTAATGGAGGAGCAGGAGGAGCAGGAGGCGCATTTGCAGTGTCTAGTTTCTGGTATTTAGTCAGATCTTCATTCGTATTACGTTCAAACGTGAGCTTCTCATGCAATCTGGCAATTTCTTTGTCTTTGGCATCAGAATCTATCTTCACTTCTGCAAGCTTGTTTCTTAAAAAATCTATTTGTGGCTTACATTCACTTGTCAATGAACACTTTTCCTTAGTTTCTAGCAATTCATCAATTAGTGTATTCTTTCTCTCAATCTCATGCTTCAAAACATTTAAATCGTCTTTTAGAGAGTCCACATCATTACGTAACTTTTCGTTCATTTTTGTGAGGGACATTGACTTCTTTGGCGCAGCTGCCATAGATTGGCGCATCTGTCCTGCCCTAACGTCAAGGGCGGTTGCGTCACCTTCTTGAACCACATCCATCCCCTCATGCATGTCATTGGTTGCCATTAGAATCTGTTAATGCATACAATCGGAAAAATTCTGAACAATCAAAGATATATTTTAAGATTTTTGTTGCATTGTGTTGTAATAATCTTTAAAGTAACAACTCTGTATAAGGCCTTAATGCAGGATGCAGGTTAAACACAATAAGCTCAATCCAGATTAGTGTCAGATATTCAATAGGGGTATTTCTATTTATGGAAATATAGTTATGTAGGAAAAAATAACCTTGATATTTTTAGTACTTCCCGCAGGAGAAACATTATTAGAGTAATATCAAGTTGTATAATATTTTGAGAATTAAGAATATGTATAGCTGTAATATTTCAATTATAAGACAGGTAGTATTCCGTGCACAAGAAATACTAATTTCGAAATCTATCTTTATACTTGAAATAATTCGCAATTTAATAATAAATTCTGAAAGCACCTGACACTTGATTGCCAATATTCCACACACAAGAAATATTGTTAGAATAATCAGTAACAGATAACTCGGTTTTAAGATTGTGATAGTTTAAGATTGTGATATTTTGTGATAGCTAATGATATAATATTTGGGACAGAAATGTAATTACTGTGATATTTGTGTGGAACAGTGAGACTACGCCTATTTTCCTCTGACGATGCGTCACATTACAGTTACAATAAGATATATTAAAATCCTTGTTAAAGCCTCCAGAACACGGTTAAATATATTTGCCTTGCATATTATATATATATATATAAGTGTATAAATGTTTATATGCGTATATAGACACAGCTTAAGGATTGAGAACCTCACACATTTGGACGTGGGAGGAATGAGGCTATTCTTGAGATTATTTGTGATTATTTTTCCAAAAGTTGCTTATTTCTTCGGGTTATAGTAATGTAATGTGATTATTTGGTTTTCACAATTATTTAGTTCTTTTTTCAGTATTCAGATCGCGACTCGTGCTATGCTGCGCTCAATACGTACCCGGTATATATACGTCTATATATACTATCCAGCGAAGAAGATGTCTTGATTTGTATATTGGAAAAAATCACGTTTTACATAATATACTGGGGTCCAGTTTTGGGTACATATTAGTTGAAAGCAATCTGTATGGGGGATCTTGCAATAAGTAGTGTGATCCTAGGAATATGCTATATTTTATTTCTTGCAGCCTTAAGAAAAAGCGTCCATTCCTCCCGTGCCTGAGCACACATGCTAACTATTTAGATGTGGAAATTAAATAATAAGGCCTTTGGAATTTATTCCTGTCAATAAGGAAAGTATAATTGTTGGAATGTTAAGCCAATTTGATGTTAAATAAGGTTTGAAAATGTTAAATGAACTTTTGTTTAAATGAGTTTTTGTGCCCATATAATTCCATATAATGGGTCGATAATATCTCAAATGTTTTTGTCACAATTTAAAAGAAGCAAATGCTTAAATAGTGAAAAGAATATGTACATGATGTACACATGCACTCCTGGGCACATTAGATAATGGCTGTGATTGGTCAATTTCTGTTGCCATGACAACCATGTAGCCAACTTGGCTTGTGTGCGTGATACAGCCAGAACGGTCATGTAACATTTTACCTTGACACATTGACTTTGAATTTAAAATCTGTATACATGCAACACCTTGCAACCATTAAAAGTACTTCATATCAGTTATATATCAATACTGTCATGCACCATGTATATTTTATACAGCTTTGATCTTTATTCTGTGACCTTGACCTTTGTATTATTGGGCAGGCCATATCCTATCAGATTTGAGAGAAACAAAGTTTGCTCCCTTACTAAAGATTGTAATGTTTGAAGAAAAAATAGAAATATAATGTTTGAAGAAAAAAAATTATAATCTTTTCCTCTTACTTTCTGTGATCAGCATAATGGGATGAAGGAAGGTGTCATGGCTGCCATAAAAGCGTGCATGAATATTTGTTAAGGGATATATATTCATACATGTACTCGATAACTCTTGAATTTTATATATTTGGCCCCAACTATCAAAAAAGGTAGCTATGGAGGCAATATAAATTTATGTTAGGTTTATGGATAATGGGCTTTATATGTATGGGTAAAACAATAAAATAGCCATCAAACGTGCCAATCAGTGGGATTAATGAACATATCAATAAATATATATACATATATATTCTGGTTGCAGGGCGAAATATCAAAAAATTATATTCTGGTGGCTCTGTAACTCTTAATTTTATTATACATGTGGCTCTGTAGCTTTTTCCCAGTACAAAGTGATATTTACGGAGCCACTATCAAAAAAAGGTAGTTACGGAGCTAATATAACCCCAAACATAATATATATATATATTTATATATATATATATTTATACATATATGTTAGATTTATGGGTATATTTAGGTAAGACAATAAAATAACCATCAAAAGTGCCAATCAGTGTATTTAATGAACATTAACAAGATTTAGGTAATGCAGCCAATCAACCAAATGAACCAAATGCCTAAATGTGTATAAATATTTAAAAAGTCACATAGAAATATATATTTATTCTGGTTACAGAACCACATATAAATAAATATATATTCTGGTGGCCCCGTAACTGCCTTTTTATTATATATGTGGCTCCGTGACTTTTTTCAATCACAAAGTGATACTTTTATACTTTACAAAGTGAGCCACTATCAAAAAAAGGCAGTTACAGACCCACTATATATATATATTTATTCAAGATGGTGGGCACCATTACAATATATAGTTGAAAAATGTAAATCCTTCAGACTGATTGGAACCCTGTTTAGGTCTAAATGTGTGTAGGGGGTGGGGGAGGATGGGGTTCTCTTATATTTGATCAAAAATTATGTGTGTTTGAAACCTTTTCTTGGCACATTTGGTTAGAGTACGTAGTGCCAGCTTATTAGCACCAATTCCTCTGTTGTGATCCAAAGGTCATGGATAAGATCCCTGGCCATGCCGAGATTGAACTCAGGATACTATTTCTCATATGAGGTGAGGCCCGTACCTAAAGGGTTAACCCGTTGTCATGTCAAGTACCTGCGACATGACAATTCAGTGAGGAAGCACTATATCTGCTACAAGAAGGTCTCGTCACAAAATGACTGAAATAATGTTGAAAGTGATGTAAAACCCCAAACAAACAAGTCATCATAGCAAGTATTGATTGAACCAGTTTTATTAACACCAAGTATGAAATGACATCAAATTAAAATATAAATACTATTAAATGAGTCATAAAAGTATATACTAAAATAACACATCTATGTAAAAAAAAAATTTTTGCACCGATGCACCGATGTTAAAATGATTTTCGCATATTTAAAATATACTTACATACTTTTCCTCCAAGGTGTGTGTAAGTCTTTGAAATACTCCCAAAATATCAATCCGAAATAACTTTAACTAATCAAAGAAAGGTGTGTTTAGCAGTATTTTGTGAAATCAAACTACAATCTTGGCACTGCATTAACCCATATTCTTGAGTAATTCCCATCTGCATTTCAAACTAACTTCCCCTCCAGCAAGCCTTCTCTCTGCTATTATGTTTAGCTGAGAATGATTTGTGTTATACAAAAGAAATAACAAAAAGAAAACAAATCTCACTGACTGTTCACACTCAAGTTACAATTTCTTAAATGAGCTAATGTTAATGCCAAACAAGGTTGGATATTATGTAAAAAGTTTCCAACCTTTCAGTGAGGCAACATTATATCTGCTATCAGTTGGTATTGTCATGAAACCACTAAAATAATGTTAAAGTTTCAATCGAACCTGATTCACATAAAAAGGGCCCATAAGTGTTTGATAAACAATCAATTACTTTAATATTGTACCAACACCAAATCAGATATATTTAAAAAGATTGTATCAATTGAATAATTAAACAGTAACCATCACAAACTGATTATTCATTGGACAATCTGTAATTGCCCCATATGGCCCTCCTCCATTAAATATTTATTTTCTCAGTTGTTTGAAAATTTGTCTCTGTTATTTATTCTGAGAAAGCCATTCATGTGATGCTTAAATGTATACATGGTGATTGCCGCTTCCCATCATTGAATCTTTGAATACTTTTGTTAATAATTTATTTGCTGCTCTTTGATTGGTCAAAATAAATGCCATTGTCTCCCACCAATGTCTCTACTGCTGTGATTGGTCAGCGAATCAGATTCGTGTGTCTCACTTATAGCATTATTATCAAGATATAAGATTGGATCCATAATTTTTTAAAGTGATTTCCAGAAAACCAATTCTTTTATTTCTTATATTTTATGAATTGCTTGTGATTTTATTTGAGATCTTTCCTGAAACATATATACTGTCTATTTGAGAATCTGGACTTTATCTATAGGAACATGTACTTCTGTCATCCTTAAAGGGCAAACATATTGTAGTATGGCTTTCATTTCGATTTGTATCTTTAAGGGGATTTATGGGTGTTGGTGGTGAGTGTCCCATGGTGGCAGTTGCGAAAACGAATACCTTTTTATGTCAAATTAGAATATTTTCAAAAAAGTATGGGAAAACTGCTCAACTGTCAAAAAAAGATCCTTTTTCATTTAAACTTTCTAGTCACGAAATGACACTTTATGATATTTATGATAGCAATACAAGTATTTATTTATTATTTGAAAATCACAATGGAGGTTTCTATGATACATGAAAAGCTTCATATCTTTCTAACCCATAAAAAGTGGAATAGTAATGTCACAACTCCAATATTTCTTATCATGTCAAAATGTTAAAAGGAAAACGTTCTCCAGATTATGGAACCATCATATATTGGATTTCCAAACAACTTTGTAAAAGTGATCTAGGTTATTATAGTAAAAAGCTATAGTACTAATTTGTTTCCAGATGATTTAATGCATTCATTGTTATATATCTATGCACAGATATAATTTTATTCGTGAGAGTGAAGGACAATTCCACAAGTGCTTGGTTGTACAATGGTTGATTTATCGTCGAGAAAGGTTAAGATGACATATGCCAGCATCATACTTAATATGTCTGAACCTTATATATTGGACATCCCTTGAGTGATTGACACAACTAACATTGCTGAAACCTGAAATCTAATGGCCAAATGATTCCATACTTTAACTGCATTGCTGCTTTCAGTCGACTGCAGAATATTGGTTTGATTGGTCTGCTGTTGGAGACCTTGGGTGGTCTGCTGTTGGAGACCTTGGGTGGTCTGCTGTTGGAGATCTTGGGTGGTCTGCTGTTGGAGACCTTGGGTGGTCTGTTGCTGGAGACTTGGTATAGATATTACTTCATTATTGCACTTTGATCCTGAGCAGCATGTCTTGTTATATGTTGAAGTGCCATTTGTATCAACTTTGTTATTGCAGATATTTGTTGGAGTACAATCCCGTTGAATTACAATTTCATTTCCACGCGTGATAACAACAGTCTGTCAGGAATGTAAAATATTTGGCTTAGAATCATAAAAACACATAACATAAGGAAGATAACAATAAATCCTATATATTTCAGTCATGTCTCTATTACATTTGATCATGATTAAGACTCGGAAATTCTGTGTGGTCAATTCTTAAACTGAAATCAAGGTGATTAAAGACATTTTTGAATTTTCGATGATACACACCACAGACTTTGATACCAAGTTATAGAGCACAACTCAGCAGAAGTCTGAAGTCAGAATCTCATTTATTACACTACACCTCACAATGCAAAATAAAGTACTAAGGAAAGACAAATAATTTTCAAACAAAAAATGGTAGGTCAGAAGATCCCCCTTATGCTATGACAGATGTCGCTATCATGGGTGCCACCCAATGTTGTTATTAAATCTATCCTTATATGTACTCTAGTTTACAGTAGAAAATGTAAGCCGTCCGGTATACCATGACACATGCTTTTGTCCCAACTGAGCATCCAATCAAGAATTCAGGAATGGAATATATGTATTACAAGCTGAACTACATCTCATCCCAAAAATATTTGAAAATCTGAGCTGATATTGCATTGAATATATGTGATAATATGATATGCAACATTTTAATAATCTTATCTAACCTTTTGAACCACCATTAAATTCATTTTGGTATCTAATAAACTACTCCTCCTTTGTAATTGTGATATTTAGATATTAAATGACCCAATAGAGGAAAGACATTGTCCCTTATAATGATCACATTGATCCATTTATGTTATTGACCTTTTCAGCATTGTTTTGGTTGTATCAGGTTAGATATAAGCCTGCAACTTGGACTCAATGCCTTACTCTCTTTTACATATGTTTACTTTCTTAACGGTTTATCTTACTATAGGATGCCCAGAGCTAATTCTGGTCCTGAAGGCCAAATTGGAATTAGCAGACTGACATGTGAATTTAGATATGTTTTTACAATGCTACTTTAAAGGCAAGGATTCTTTAATTTTGGGTATGATAGAAAAATGTTCTCACATTTATGCACATTTTTTTAATATATATTACCATTTATTGATTTTGTTTTAATCTGCAACAAATATCACACTTCCTGTTTTTATTTAAAAATAATATGGTTTTTTGGCTGCAAATCCAATCTTGCAAAGTGGAACAAAATGTATATAACCAAACAAGATATTTTTAAAATTAAATTTCTAACAAATCTGAGTGATCAGCATTAATTATTTGAGCACAAATAATATAATACAACTTTGAAATCTTGAAATATGTTTTGACTTTTCTCCTTTTTGATGAAAAATCCCCAAATGTTCATATTTTCTGAGTTCATACTATTATACAAATATGGACCTGGGTGGAGTGCAATATGACTTTTTATGGACCTTCGGAAAGTTATATTGCACGAGGCGCAGACGAGTGCAATATAACTTTCCGAAGGTCCATAAAAAGTCATATTGCACTCCACCCAGGTACATATTTGTTTTATTCTATGATCACTGTGTTAATTACTGCCATTGTTGGTTTAATTCTAAAAGTAAAAGTTCCTCAGTATCAGCATCATTTAGTGTGGCAAACCTGGACATTGTTGTGATTGCTGTCGTCTGCTTCCCAGTCTGCAGGTCACTCAGAGCAAGCTGGTGATGTCATTATAGGGCTTCCCCAACATTTCCCGCCATGGAATTCCCCATCAGTGCAGTGGAAAGTATATTGACGTGCAATATAATGCATCTGGTCAATAAAACAATTTAGAGAAGCTCATGTGACCAGGAATTGTCCAATCACAGCACAGAATACACAGTGATCATAGAATAATATCAAGTATGGCATTGTATTGATATTAACCACCAAGAGAGTGTTCACATGCATTGATAAGGCCTTTCTGGCTTTGGGTCAAAGTAACCAAAAAAGTTACCAAAAACTTAATATTATGTGTGTTGAGGTGTGGTGTTATTATGTGCTATTTGAGTGTTTTGTAAAATACCCTTTTCTGATTTTTTTGTGAGAAAGGTTCCTATGACCTTGAAAATAGTTCAAGGTCACCCAAATTTTTCATTTTTTCCTAATAATCATAAACAAACTTATTGTGTGAGATAAATGTAGTGGGAATAAATGCTTTTTATGCTAATCTGTAACAAATCACGAACTGCCATTGTTTTGTTCAATTGGATCCTGTGATCTTGAAAATAGTTCAAGATTTTCCAAAATTGAACTTAATGATAGGAGCTGTAACACTTTATTTTGTAAATTCTGCAGAACTATCCAAATTTGATACTTATCTAATATATATCAGACACAGATGTTGTCAATTTCTCATTACTATCTCTTCGAATAAAATACAGATTACAAAGAATTATGAAAAAGCTTTCACACAAGATGAATTGTTATTAACATGAAATTCTCATATTTGTAGTAAAACGATATATTCTGTTCTTTTTTCCATTTTTGGAATCTCCTTATTAGCCATTGGGCCCCACTAGGAACAAATATAAAAATTTTGGAAACACCCCATTTGATAGATGGATGTGAACCCTCGATCAATATATTAAAAATATTCCAAAAATGTGTACAATCATACAATTGTACACTTTGAAACCTATTTGGTGGACAGTTCATTCTGATTTTAAAATTTTGTTCTCAAAAAATGTCTTTTCATTTATTTCTTACTTGCAATTGTACTTGCTAGGGTATGTCCCGTAAAAAAAGAGCACATAGATGTAAATAAATTCCACAGAAGGAATGTAATCAAATGTGTCACACCCATATTGTTTTGTTTAATATTCACCACAAATGAAAATGATAGCTTTCAAATCTGACATAAATATTTCATTACTTACAGTGCAATCCTTTGTACAGGTGGTAGATGAAATACTGGTGACGTTACTGCATCCAATGTTGGAAGAGATCTTAACATCAGTAATGTTAATTTGAAATGGGAATGAAGTTGTTCCTTCCTCAAATTGTCCATATTGACATTTCAAGCAATTTGAACTTACTGCACTATATTCTTGAAAAGAGCATCATTAATATTATTTCAAAATAAATAATATTTAAACAATAACATCCCACTAAATCATCAAAAAATACAACTACTCATTATTCAATATTGATAAAACATTTTTCCATCATATTTCAAATCTTAAATCTGAGCATGTACTCAGATTTGGTGCCATTCTTACCAAAGTTTGCTTCCAAAAGTGAAGTATTTTGGATTTTTTCATCATGCTCAGAATCTCACTCGTGGTTACTTCACAAAGTATATGCTCAGACTTGAAGTATGTACTTGAGCTATATGACGTCATATTTCCATTGTTTATTTGAGTAAATACTCCCATGACGTCATATTCAAATGAGAAAAGACAGAGACCCAAAATAGGGGATAACAGGGGCTCGGAATGGGGGATCACTTTATGTAACGTAACAACTTTTCCAGTGACTGGGAATGTATCTGCATGTGCTTCTATTCAATTAAACCTTATCTAATCCTTTAATTTAACAAATATTATTCAATATTTCGTAAAAAATCATACTTTGGAGCATTGACCTCAGCTTGAAGCCAGCCTCTGAGCTGTCTCAAAATCTGAGCATGAAAACTCAAAATCTGAGCAAGAAAAATGTCTGAGCACATTGGAAAAATTCAAAAATCTTGGATCTGAGTAAATACTCAGAACGTGAGCATGAACTTCAAATCTGAGTAAAAACTTTAAATTTGTGTTTTCCAAGCATGATGGAAAAATCGGATTTGTGTATATACTCTGAATCTGAGCAAAACTTCAAATCTGAGCATGAAATTAGGATTTGAGCACATATTTCAAATTGAAGTACGATGGAAAAATCGGGCCCAGTTCATATAAATTGATCAAAACAAAAGTCTAATGAATATTTTATCACAAAGATTTGATTATATTTATGAAACTTGACACTAGTTAAAAAGTTGTTGCAACGTACCAATATACAAAGCAATACATAGTATGAGGAACATTCCCTTCATTATCCCAATCATTCTTTTTTCAGGTTATTTGTTGAGATCTGAAGCAAACACACATATTCTGATTAACACATGAAGAACGTTGTTCATCATGTCTTGCAGTTATATCCTGAACCCTTTTTATTGTCCCCTGCCTCAACAAAGTCAAAGAGGGGGGCTTACATTTGGATATGTTCCATCCATTTGTTAGATCGTGAGTTCATTAGTTCGTCTGCATATAGTGTTTTTCATTATGGGAAAAACCCTGAAATTTTCATTGGGTTCATTCATTTCTTTTATAATACATTATAATACCTTGCTCCAAATAAAACATAAGTATATACTCTGTTCAACTTTCGGTCATATTAATTAAAAGCTTTCTTTTTCAATTGATTTTGCATCAAATAATGTTAAATGAAAGCATGAAGAATTGTTAGAAAGAGTGATTAATCATTGATTCTGATATATCTGCAGATACGCACTAAATTGTCATGTCTCAGGTCCTTGATATGACAACCAACCCAGTCACAAATTTACAAGGACAACAGGTAAACCCTTTAGGCAGGGGTCTCAGCTCATGTGTGAAATTGTATCATGAATACAATCTTGGCATGGCTGGGAATCAAACCCATGACCTTTGGATCACCACAGAGGAACTAGTGCTAATAAGCTAGCGCTCTGACCACCTCATCTGATATATGCCACAATGAGCCTATCCTCTCTTATACCAGGACACAAGGACACAATGTCCTACTCTTTTTGGAGAGTGACTGGGAATCTTTACTTTTGCATTAGCACAAAGGCCTCACGACTTCAGCCTATGATAACGAGTCATGGAGCTGTTCTGACACCTGTAAGAATTTATATCAATGAAGCCTTCCTATTAAATCGATAACACAAACTTGGCCAGTCTGTTTCTGAAATATTCAACCACACAGGTGGAAATAAGAAAATAATCTTCAATTCTCAGAAATGAACCTACCAAAAAAGAAATGAACCTACCAAAAAAATGAACCTACCAAAGATTTGTATTTAGCAATACTTTTTTTGCTGGAAATAAGACTAAATTGAAACCAAAATGACATTAACTTTATCAACATATATGTAGAACAATCTTTGTATAACTAAAAATAACTAAGGGAAAACATACACTTTTCACAGCTGTAGCTTCAATTGCAACTGTTATTATCCTTACCTTAACTGCAGGATCCTGTGTAAATCATCAGGATTCTAAGTTGCTTGTTGAACGATTGTATATTTCTTTTATGTTTAGTGTCTAGATGAGGGCAAGAATAGATCCTGTAAGATACCACCCAGTGATCCAAGACTGAGTGCAACATTGTAATACTGCTCAACATATCAGTGATTTTAGGTATTTCCATATCTAGATGCTGTTGACAAATATTACTGTTTTACCCAGAGGTGCAGGAATTGATGCTGAGATATGTACATGTCTATGTCAAAACCTTTATGAGTAATGATTCATTACTCTATATGGTTTAATGGTTTGTGGTAATTTGCATAAAACAAACTAATGTGTCCTGTTATTCGACAATTTTTTAGTGATTTTTCTAGATTGTATATTTATTTTAGATTCATATATATTTTACTCTTTGAATTTTTCATGAAACCCTTCATGGCTAATATAACCGAATCGGTGTTAGAACATCATAAAACAGATGATAATCATCAAACAGATACAGAAACAACCACAAACACTCTGGCAAACCAAAAGCCACATTGGTAAAAGAAAATAACTCAAGTACGTTTCCCCACTTGAACAAATGTGTTAAAATGTCAATACATATTTTGTATGTGTTGCATACCTCAATACATAATTACCTTGTGTCTTATGAGTGGAATTTCTGAGTGAAATACTACCTTGAGGATGAATCTTCAATGGGCTGTTATTGTAATCATTAATGTTTGTCAATCCTTTATATATCCCTGACATCCTTTATATAAACTTAATAATATATAAACCTTTTGTATACTGTTGTTAGGCTGTGAATTTGGAATATGGCCAATGGTCAACAATTCTGACTTATGATAGCACATTTTGATAGATTATATTAATATTTTATCAAATACTCCTGTTGTTGCCCCGATGCACAGACACTGCATTGGAGCCTCCAAATAAACTCAGAAGACACACTAATACATGTATATCCAAACCAGGCATGAAATAAGCAAATACACAGAAAACTGATATAATAAATACAAGTCTGATAAAATAAATACCAGTCATAACATTTAAACCTCTCACAATAGTCAATATAAACTAATATTAACTTATAAATATCAAAATAAGTACCATATACAACAATAAAATGAGGCTCAGTTCACGAATTATAGACCAATTCCATAATTACCGGTCTATCTAAGATATTTGAGAAAAAATCTTATTCACATTTTAAAATTAACATTTTTTCTAAGAGCCAATATGCGTTTCACACTGTTTTCTTTTAACCAGAAGCTAGTGCATTAGATGCTATGGACAATTCTTGTGGGTATTGATGACAATTTATATCTATTTGGCCCTATTACAGACTTTTGAAATTTGATAAAACATTATCTGACTAATAGACAACAAAAAGTGGAATAATTTTAACCAAATCCGAAACTTTACCTAATCATACAGGTGAACGCAGGACTCAATTTTAGAGTTATTATTTTACAGTCTATATCAATAATATCAAAGATGCCAGTACCTGGTTTTGTTGTGTAATACTATTTTCTTGGCTTTTAAATGAAATTGTATAACTTGCAAAAGAAAATAGCAAATAAAATTTCTAGAAATATGGGCATGATAAAAAGTTAAAATATTGTTTGGACGTTGAGGCAAGAGTGTTACTATATAATTCTCTTATCTTATTTTGAAAAATCGACATGGGGTAAAATATGTAGGGGACTTGTGACCTAGTAGAAAAAAACAATACATATAATCTCTCTGAATAAATAGAATGCCCATAATGGACTTATTTTTGTTTTAATATAAACTTCATTTATAAACTTTTTTTGAAATTCTACCATGATTTGACATCATGAAATAAAACATGAATACAAAAAATATCAGAAACTTTTTTCCTGATACAACAAGCAATACCTCTCTGTATTGTTCATAAAATCACATGCATCAGTTGTTTTCATTGCATAATGTATATGGCGCCATGCCCACTTTTTAGTGATTTCATTGCATATTATACCGAGGTATGCAACGTTATTTTGGGCTCAGAGAGATTATTGTAAAGATGACTTTAGATATCATGTGATACACAACTATTAGTATATTTACTCCTAGCCTTTCATCTATCCTTGATTTCTCTATCATCAAACATCCCTGAATTGTTGCATGTGGTGTTCAGCAGTAAAAAGATTTAGACTACCGGATTATACAGTAAATTGAAGTAAGCAAGTTACTTATTTATCTCTCAAGATTATAGAATGTATCAAACTACAAAGTGACTGTGTTGGCTCATCTGTCGAGCATCAGGCAATCAGCATATTATTATGAGCTGCCATGTGGCTGCCATATGCGCAGGCCACGCAGAACAGGGATCTCAAGGAGAGATGAGCCCGGGGAGACGAGAGACCAGAAGCCATGAAGCAGATCAATATCTGAGACTAGAGCCATAACCACTCTCTAGCCATGCCCTATACTGACCAGTACACAGCACACTTCTATATTGTACATTGTCGCCAATTAAATCTACTATGCACTGTATATGTAGCCTCTGCAGTTTAACTATGACCAGATAGTCAAATAGCAAGCAAGTTCCCTTAGTTACTGCTAAGAAACCCAGACCAGGCAATTAGTGGCTAACACATCATCATCATTTGATACGGTTAAAATGATTCGTTACAGCGCTAACCATGCTGGTCCAATTTGCGGTCACCTACGAAAAATTTCAAAGCCGTAAATTCCAATTTATTCAAAACCTGTCCAAATATAGAAAAGAACATTAAAATTCAAGAGCGGGTCGCACCTACACTCTTTTTACCCTATTCAAGTAAAACTTTAGTTTTGATCTTCTACGCTGGTTCGACACCAAAGACGTTTTAATGTTTGGTATTTTCTTATCAGGGAATAACACGTCATGGTTAATAGATCTTGGTTGTGGGAATGCAGCTTTCCTTGGGCTTGTCTGCATTGCCTCCCGCCATGCTTATCATATTTCATGGTCAGTCTGATCAGATTTCTCCTGTTCCTCCTGTTCATAGTTAAAAAGGTTTCACATGCATTTAGTTAAATTAAAATCAGATTAAAGACCAAATAAAACACAAAAATGAATAAAAATAAAACCCAACAGATTATGAGGTTCAGTACAAAGGGTTATCATCAGAAGCAGTTACCATCTGCCAGATGCGCTGTAAGTGCACATTTGATTTTGGCGCGCTTCTGTGTTGAGATCAATACTTGGCAAGATATGCGTTGCATCGGTTAGTTGCTACAGTTGTTGCTGCCAATACTGTTGCTGCTGCTGTTGGTGATACTGGTTTGTTTATATCCTAGAAAGAGAGTGATGCTCAGTTAAAATCTATGATAGAAATAGGTAGCAATTATATATTTATGAAGTCTTTTATATCAGTACACATTTGATTACTTTAATTATCATTTTCATGTTGATGTTAGATTATCCCAAAATGTGCAATACAATGTTAGATCACCACGAAATGTGCAGTACTGTTGGTGCAAAATGTGCGATTGCTCAGCATGACAGATTCCCAACTGTAAAGGCATAACCATACACAAAAGGGGGGGGGTGCATTACATTATGGTTTTATATTTTAATTCCCAACCTGATTAGATCTTTTCTTAATTTGTAGTTTGTCTCAAGTAAAAACAGAATATGTTGAATATGATTGACAATTAACTGAAGACCATTTTGTTGAAATGACAACACGAAGATAACCAGTAGAGTTCGGTTAGGATAATAATTTATAATAACATTTGCTTGTAGATGAGAAATATCGCACAAAAAAAAGATTATATAAGGAAAAGACGGTACACTGGATATTTGCATAAAATGGAGAAAAACAAAAACAGTTGAAGAAGCTCTCAGAAGGTGTCTGAAGCAAGTCCCTTGTTGTTTGTAGTGTGATGGGGGCAATAATATCTATTGCTTCCTGGCTTATGGGAACAATTTGCTTCAAGAAATGCCCCCAGACCCCATTTCAGTGATTAATGTTTTTACATCATTATATTCAATTTTGGAAACGTTACAGCTACAAGATCGATCTTTTCTGTCTTTTGAATATAATAATCATTATGAGTTATGTTTGATTGCAGGAAATACGCAGTGTGTGACGGAGTTGTATTGTTTGATTATGGAAGCAGTCCTAATGCGAGGAAAATAAGAATACTGCTCCAAGAAAAACAAATCAAATATTACAAAGTAAGGCATGTTCCATAAATCATTAATACAATTTTGAGTATCATTTTAAATTTTAACAATAAAATATAGGGAGCAAACAAATACCCATGGGTTTATTCCATAGTAAATGTATTGCTTTATTAATCTGTTATTCGCAGGGTTGCAATGATGGCCTGGTGCATCAAAAGCTTAAGATATCAAGATATCTTTCAGATTGGAAAATGTTGCTTATGCATCAGGTGTTTGGTTCTAGGTGGAAGTAGATCTATTGGTTGGAGAACAGAAATCTTCCCAATATCTGATGATCAATCCCAATGGAAAGATACCTTCCCTTAGGATACACAATGTAAAGGTTGGTAAAATACACTTCTTACTGATACAGAATATAAAGCTTTATCAAACTCGTTTCTTCAAGCAAGAGTGAGATAGATTCAACAGTGAGAGATAGCTGCATAACTAAGAGATAGCTGCACAAGCGAGGGATGGAAACAACAGTGAGACAGTTGGATAAGTGAGAGATATCTGCATGAGATATTGCATTGATAATTGAAACATTGCATTCCTTCCCAGCTTATAAGGCATTTGAATTTCTGATAATATATGTATTGTTTGTTTGCAAAGCTTCAGACAGAAGGGTCCCAATAAGTAGATTTTTGGAGGCCTGTTTGATTTTATTTTGTCTGTCATTTTTACATTGATTTTGACAAAAAAGATGTTGGATTTTAAGAGATGTACCGTTTATTATTTGCCCCTGAAATGAAATCACCTAATAACTCAGTGACGTATATATGTTGGTATGTGCTTATTTAAATATACGATTGTTAGATATTTAATTATTAATGCAAAATGACAATTGATGCAAAAGGACTATTGCAATTTAGACCCAATTGTAAAACCCTTTTTGATGAACGTTTTTCGTGTTTGTTAATGTTATGTTTCAGGGTGTTCCTGATTGTTGTTTATTTGAGACAGCTGCTATCTGTGAGTTTTTGAACCATTTCTGGCCAGATGATCTCTACCCTCAGGACCTCTGGGGCAAGACGTCTGTAAAGATATGGCAGGATTGGGAGACTTCAATGTCAGAGGTATGTCTTTGTTTTGATTCTGTATGGTTCCTATAATGGAGACAATAACTTTAGGAGAATGTCTGGAAGTCTTCTTTAAAATCACTTTAATTTGAAACATGTAAAATTGATATAAATATATAAATTATTGTCTCTTTTAAATTTCTATCTACACATATGAAATAAATATAATGATTTCATCATTAAAATACAATATAAAAACATGTCCTTCTCCCAGTAAATGTGTTATGATATCGGCAGGGGCTGACCCCAGGCTTATTTAGGTGACCAAAGGGGTTTCCCCATGGTGACATGTGGGCAAACACCCTACTTGGCTACCCTGTCTTGCTCCTCTGTCTCGCTCCCCTATCTGGCTCCCTATCTGGCTCCCTGTCTGGCTCCCATGTCTGGCTAACCTGCCTGGCTACAATGTTTGGCTACAATGTCTGGCTAACCTGTCTGGCTCCCCTATCTGGCTACCCTGTCTGGCTACCCTGTCTGGCTACCCTGTCTGGCTTCTCTGTCTGGCTCCTCTGTCTGGTTACTCTGTCTGGCTCCTCTGTCTGGCTCCCCTGTTTGGTTACTCTGTCTGGCTCCTCTGTCTGGCGACCCTGTCTGGCTTCCCTGTCTGGCTTCCCTGTCTGGCTCCCCTATCTTGCTCCCATGTTTGGTTACTCAGTCTGGCTCCCCTGCCTGACCCCGCTGTTTGGCTCCCCTGTCTGGCTCCCCTGTGTGGTTACACTGTCTGGCTCCCCTGTCTGGCTCCTCTGTCTGGCTCCCCTGTCTGACTCCCCTGTCTGGTTCCCCTGTCTGGCTCCTCTGTCTGGCTCCCCTGTCTCGCTACCCTGTCTCGCTACCCCATCTTGCCACCCTGTTTGAATAAAAAATAAAAATCCATTTTATCAGCCAGTATTATTCTCACAATGACATATCCATCTTGCACCATTGCAGTATTTGTTTGAGATAAATGACTTTTTCAGAACTTCTTCCCTGTGTTACAAAGCAATTTCCTTCCTTTCCTGCTGAGATTTAAATACAAATCAAGAGAAAGATTCAAGGTGTCGATACCTACCAACCTTCCAAAACATCTCAGAATGCAGTACATGGGGTATGCTTTTTTTTAAAGATTTACATTTGTAATTAAAATTGTATTTGACAGCTACTATCGCAATTTATGTTGTTAAGATTCCTTATGTATACATTTTCTGATATATTTTAACAATATCAATATGTAAATGTTCCCATTTTATTTAGAGTACATCTAGCATGACATGAAACCTTAGACAGTTGAAATGACCAAGTAGTTTTGTTGTCTGCCTGTCCATTTGTCTGTGATATCTATCATAAACTTATATGAACTTATGTGTGAAATCATCGTGAGATCATGATTATTTTTGCTAGCCATGACATTATCTCCATTTGTAACAGAATCAATTATGCATAATGGTTCATTTACATGAATATCAAATTAGGGGCAAATTTGTAACTAAATGACCTTTTGGACTGTCTCCAGTTTGTATGATGGTACAGGTGTGCTTTGTCATGAAGAACTTAAGCTGTATGTAATGTCCTGCTATAGAATGTTGAATCAGCTGGAGAGAGAACTGGAGGATAAACATTATCTTGTAAGTATCAAAATAAACACAAATTTAAACCTCAAATTTACCTCATGAATTAATGATAAAATTCCATTTTGCTTGCTTCTATAAATGCCCTTTTTCTGTTCACTACTTTACTAAATATTACTTATATTTTCAGCTAGGGAATAAACTTAGTATAGCAGATATATTCATATATCCCAGGATAAGTGCATTTGGTAAGGTTGGCATGCCTATAGAAAAAGATTTTTTTCCTAATACTTGCCAATATCTAAAACGTCTTTCCAAGCGTTCATCTGTGAAAGGGAGCGAAGGGCTGAAAGAATGGATTGGGAATATATTATTTTCATATCTCTCTCCGTTGGTTGTTGCCATTGGCAATATTAAATCTGGGAAAACACATACAAGATATCTAGGAGATAAATTAATACCAAGGTATAGTGACACTTCTAATAAATAACAGTCACTTAAATTCAGCAATGATTTCAAGTGATCGCTTGTGTAAGTTTATTGATTGTTGAAGCATCACAACCACGTTTTTCAAAATCAAAATAGTAGAAATGATATGTAACAACACAATACTTTTTCTTAATGTCAATACTGGGATTTAGACACCAGAAGCTGACTTAATACAGTTATACTATATATCATATTTCCAAAAAATACAGATTGGATTTGTCGTTTGATTTTATTTTCAGGGTTATTTGTGAAATGCAAGAATGCCCTTTACCACAACGACTCCTCGTGGCTGATTCTGGCACTAATGTGGTAGTTCCTGATTATCCAACCGCTGAATGTTGGCAGATTAAGCTTTTGTTGTTAGAAAAGGTAATGATGACACATCCCTGAAAGCAACTGTGCTTTAGTTCAGCTGTATTCAACTCTTAGAGCAAAAATAAATATATGTGATGATACAGACCATATTATAACAAATGGCATATATAGTGATCAGAGTCGAGGAGGGCTGGTGTGTATACATCAGAGATTTCTGTGTACATGTCATTCTGTAATGCATTCGATTCGTATTTTCACGTAGCGAGTTTGGGAGAGTGGCACCCCGAACCTTCCACATTTCCTTCAAGAGTAGTAGTGTGTCTTTTGGGGTTATGGATTAGATTTTCATAACCAAACGCAACTTCAGCAGACGACATTTGGCGAGATTTACGGCCAGGCCATTTGATATTTGGGGGATGGAGAAATATAAATATAATTTTCAAAAAAGATAATTGTATACAAATTCTTATTTTTTTAAAAAACACGTTCTTGTTTAAAACAGGAACCAAATGTAAAAATAACCTTGATTTGATTTTCATGATCAGAATCACGTGTTCCAAACTGTGCCAGGTGATTTCCTGGATCTGATTGGTCGGCCGATGGGTTCAGAGGGTATATACAGAATACAGCATGGTCAGCGAATCACCAGTGGCTCAAAGGCAGCCTTATTTTACCTGGACGAGGCTCTGCCAGGCACAAGTAGGTCCTATTCTATATGGCCATGGCTCATTCTCAGTTCCTGATCACTTCCACAAATGATTCATTAAATGTCACATGCCTGGAATTGTTTCAAGACTTGGGGTCTTGGGGTCTCCCTGGTTGAGGTCAGATATTTGATGTTAGTTGAGCTATAATCCAAGATCTTTTGAACATGCAGGGTAAAATAATTTATTCCCCTGGCCTATAATGGATGAGCAGGGTGCAGGGTAATTAACCTACTCTCTTGGCCTATAATGGATGAGCAGGGTGCAGGGTAATTAACCTACTTCCCTGCCCTATAACTGAGTGGGCTGCCATATTTTTTTTATAACAAATTTTACATCTATTGAAAACAAGATTTACAGCAAAGCATAGGGTTAAGAATAAAAAAATGGGTTTACATCAGTTTCCCACACAAATATTCATACATTATTAAGGAAAACTTTATTTGACTTTATTTTATTTAATATTTGATTAAGGCATTATAGAAGTGAATAAGCGGGTACCTCAGGGGCTATCCTTTGGCTTGCCAGGGACCTATTCAAAGTATAGTATTAAAAAGGCAATATCTTAGATTTGTTTGTGTGCCAGAGATTTGCTATGTTCAGTTTAAACAATGTTTACGATTGATTGCAAACCTTAAATTGAGACAAATTATTCAGGAATGATTCCATCTGATCCCCACCAGAGGGCACTGTGTACAATGTGGCAGAGCTGGGAACAAGTGATGTACGTCACAGAGATGTATCCACTAGTAGAATCACATATACTCTCCAAGATGTTGCTTGAAAGGTAAGTATTGCGGTAAAATATGTCATATGCACCTTTCATCAGGCATATGCACTTGTCATCAGTCATATGCACCTGCCATCAGTCATATGCACTTGTCATCAGTCATATGCACTTGCCATCAGTCATATGCACTTGTCATCAGTCATATGCACTTGCCATCAGTCATATGCACCTGTCATCAGGCATATGCACTTGTCATCAGTCATGTGCACTTGTCATCAGTCATATGTACTTGCCATCAGTCATATGCACTTGTCATCAGTCATATGCACTTGTCATCAGTCGTATGCACTTGTCATCAGTCATATGCACCTGTCATCAGTCATATGCACCTGTCATCAGTCATATGCACTTGTCATCAGTCATATGCACCTGTCATCAGACATATGCACCTGTCATCAGGCATATGCACTTGTCATCAGTCATATGCACCTGTCATCAGGCATATGCACTTATCATCAAGTCTTGTGCACTTAATATCAAGTAAAGTGCACATGTCATCAGATCATGCGCACTTGTCATCAAGATTAGCAAATTAACAAATTAATCATTAATGTTACATTAAACTCGAAATCAATGAATAATCAGCCATCCAGCTCGGATAAACAGAATGTTTGCACCCAAGTGAGCATTATTAGTCAGGTAGATAAGTCCAATGTTTGTGCACTTTTGGAAACAAGCACCAAACTTGGCACGGTTGTACATTGGATCATTGTGAATCATTCTGGATATAGAAACACTTTGGTAGCGCCCCCTGGTGGCCGGGGGCGCCACCTGTACTTTTACACTTTCTCAATTTGAAGTACCCTCAGAAAAAAAATCATAACTTCTTTAATATTTGAGATATTTCTATTCTGATTAAAGATTTGGAATGTAGGAAATATTCCCTAACAATTATTTAATGACAAGAAAGACATTTCATGCATATTTAATCTCAATTAATCTTAATTTTTACCAAAAATCTTAATTCTTCTCCATGTTTTCCTGGAAATATTGGAAATAAGGATACAAAATATTGCTTAAATGTTTTTCTGTTCAAGTGAGTAAAGTTAGTTACTACACTTATGAATCTAAAGCTTCATTCAAAATGAAAATTGATTGAACAGAAAAGAAGTTATGCAATTTACAACAATGGTACTTTCTCAGTTTCGTATTTTATCCTGTATCTATATTTAACAATGTGTAAAAAATAAAATCTAACTTGTCATTATTTTAATAATGACATTATTAAAATATCACTGGTATATACCTGTACAGCAGAAATTTTGCTAGGTATCATCTTTAGAGACACAATCACACATTGGGGCACATGGCAGAGATGCATGAGTACAACCACAACGATTGTTGCATGCCTTTTTACAGGCACACTTTATCAGCTCTCTGCAGCCTTTCAAAGCTTCTGGAAGCACAGTCCAGAAAGGATTCCACTTGTCATCCTTTTTCATCCATCCCCATTCTCCTGGACTTGGAAGCATCATTTGTGGAACAAGACTTTGTCCCCACACATGTCCTGCTCGACGGGTATGTTGCTCAAAGGCAGCCTTGGTTGGTGGAAGTGTCCCAATGCGATGCTTCCCTCTTTTAATGAACAAGTCTTTTCTCGCTTCATTGAGGTCTGTATGTGGTCTTGTTCTGTCATACCAAATGATGACAAATCTCTCCAATAGATTCAGATTTTCCTGGCTCATGGTGCTGTGAGGTGTTGATATTTCCATGAAAGCATCTGTGACCTCTGGGAAACATCTCCAGGCATCCCACCCTGTCTTTTTGCCTCTGCCAGCAAAACCGGAAACAGTATCACAGCCTGTCAGTGCATGGAATCCTGGGAATGCTTTGGCCTTTTGTTCTCCTATTGCTCTTAAGATGTCATGTATAGGGGGATATCTAAAATTTGTATTTGTCCCAAATCCTACCCAAATCTCATCTACTCCTAGTCTTTCTGCATATGCTGTTGCCAGCACAACAACATCTGTATCTACTGTTCTGATCAAAAAATGTTTGTGATCCTTACTAGCAGCATCAGCAGCATGGATGATTAGACGAGAGTCTGCCTCCTCATGGTTACATGGCATGATGTAGTCATACCAATTATTATCTGCTACCTGTTTGCAGTGATATACACCTCTTTATCTGTCTCCAGATTATCAATCAAGACATGTGTCAGAAATTGGATTTATTTGCATTGACCAAAAGGAATTTTGACCAATTCTTTGGCATTTTTGTTGAAGGTGTCACTCTCCGCCTTTCTCCTTTCCCTCTCTTTTCCCTTGTGGAAGATTTAAGACTATCAGGAATATATCTATCTCAAACAATGTCTTAGCGTTTCACTGTCTGAAGGTGGGACTGGATGAATGGCAAAAAGATCATATCAGCATATTCTTTAAATGTGCAAGACGTTTTTGGAAGTGGAAAATGTACTGTGGCAGCCCCATCAAACAGTTTTGTGTCAACTTCTGGGGAATCTCTGGTTGACTGCACATAGCTCTCCAGACATGGTATAAGATCAGATTTCTTGCCCATTCTTAGTTGCCCATGATCTGAAAGTGATGGTGGAAATGGTTGATTCTCATTACAAAAGAAATCTTCCATATTAATAGCTCGAGTTTGACATGAGATGTACAATCGGGAAAAGAGTTCACAATTATCTTGTAGATTTGATATGGCGTTCTGTAATTTAGATTTATGTGTCTTTTGTGGCCTGAAAAAGAGTGGAAGGTTGTTTTTACTTATGGTGTCTGATATGGGTTTTGAGGTTGAGGTAAGTCTTTCTTCTGTGTATTATACATATTGCTCCTGTCCTAATTCAACAATTTCTCAGTTTTGGCAACAGATTCATCCATAATGTCTTTAGTATCAAGGACCAGCAGGTCAGGACTTTCCTCAATGAATGGGTTGCCCAGGTCCTCAAATGTGGATAGAAGTGCCAAAACCTGTTTCTGAAATGTCTTCTGTACAGAGGGAGTTTGCTCATAATGTCTGCTATTTCCGACATCAGGGGTTGCATTGTTTGATTTCTCAAATTCGGACAAAACTCTGGCCAATTCAGGCCCTGAAATCATCCATTTACGAAAAGCACTAGGATTCTCTGTCAGTCCCACATGACCTTTGTTGATTTCAGGGTGATTACTTTCCATGGTTGAGAGGTCCCTAACATACACAGGCAGCCATCTTGCATAGTTTGTGTGGTCCAAAGCAAAGAACCATGGCACTAGCTTAGATAAGGCTTCAGTGAACAGAATTATGTCTCCCTCACATTGTGCTCTAACAAATGAGAAGATTGTCATCTGCAGTTTCAGTGCGAGCCACCAATAATGGAAATGGGGACAGTTTTCGATGCGATTCTGTTCCCAACATTCAAATGATTTGCTCTCCTGGCCCTCTGGCAGATCAGCTTTATATAGTTGGTATGCCCTACCAAGCAGCAAGGACATGCATGCTGCTGTTATCTGGTGAGCATGCCTTGTTCGTGTGAGATGCTCAACCTTCAAGAACGAGTCTGCTGTTCCAGCATTAGCTATCTCAGCCAACACCAAGGCTTCCACCCATCCACTACCCTTCAACCATGTACCAATAGCATCTCTATATGGAGCCCTCCCAACATGACTATGTACATCTGTTCCCCATACAAATCAGGCCAACACCACTGTATCTGCTTCAGTGAAGCATAAAGTGGTTGATCTCCTACTATAATTGGTGTCTGTCCTGGAGACACATGGTTGATTGCTTTTCGTACAACATCCATGCCATGCTTCATCATTGCTACCGTATGAGCATTTTCATAGAAGAGAGGTAGGAGTGCACTTATTGTGATTTGTGGTGGCTCCCCATGTTGCTGTGATGCATGAAATGCTGCCCATGAAATGTAGTCATCTCTCTCCAGGTCACTCTTCCCAATAAGTTCTTTTACTCTGTGAAACCACTGATCCTCATCTTTTAATTGGGGTCAGTTGGAAAAGTAGGTCAGTTTCAGAAGATCCTTAAAAGTGGGTCAATCTTACGTACATCTGCTGATCAGGATCAGCAGAGGCTGGTACATATTTTACAAATAGTATAATACGCATTGTGGTCATTTCGATCATACACAAAGACAATAAAAAATGATTGAATAAGTGTAGAGAAAAAACGGGACAGATAACGTACCTTCATTGTAAAATTTAGAACTTTTTTTCTATTAATCTAATTTATATTCTGATTGAAGTTTTAGATTCTAAAATGTAATCAAAAAATTTAATTTAATGAACCAAAAAGCATTTAAGCATTATTTTACATTACTAAGTTCAATATTTCAAGACAAACGTGAAAATAAATTACATTTATTTATGAAAATGGTAAAAGCAGGAGATCAAATATGCATGGCATGTCTTTCTTGTCATTAAATAATTGTTAGGGAATATTTCCTACATTCTAAATCTTTAATCAGAATAGAAATATCTCAAATATTAAAGAAGTTATGATTTTTTTTCTGAGGGTACTTCAAATTGAGAAAGTGTAAAAGTACAGGTGGCGCCCCCGGCCACCAGGGGGCGCTACCAAAGTGTTTCTATATCCAGAATGATTCGCAATGATCCAATGTACAACAGTGCCAATTTTGGTGCTTGTTTTCAAAAGTGCACAAACATGGTCTCTTTATGGACTTATCTACTTGACTATATGCCCTAAAGATATTTTAAGGCCCAAAAAGATTTTGAGGCATATTTCGACCAACCCATAGCCACCATATCATTCCGCGTACAATATAATTGACTAATATTTGATAAACGTATGATTAGAGTTATGATAAGATTTATTTTATTGCAGATATACAGATGATGATGCTGGTGAACTATTAAAATTAAGATCTGCCCCCTTCTATCACACGAAGTTCCATGATATTTTAAGGCTGTATCTTCATGAGTAAGGCAAACTAATTTTTTAAAGTCTGTAGTCAAATTATAACTATTGACATTTGTGTTTCCATGATTTTATGATAACTATGGAAATTCATATAAGAGTCTTGTCTTGGCGTTTTCTATTGTTTGATGACCAGTTAGATTGGTTACAGCAATGTTTTGTAATATAATATCTATAAACTGGTTGCTTAAGCTATATATTACCATGATTATTATCAGAATGTTAAACAATGTGTGAGCAGATGCACTGTTGTTATAGCTGCTAAATAGTTGCAGAACATTATCCAGTCGTCATTAACAACTACTGATTTAAGACCCTTTTTCATTTACTCATTTAAGGCCTTATCTGCTTTTTCAAAGCTGTTTGATATTCTGCTCATTAAGGGTCCTTGTGTTATCAGCCCATTCAAGGTCCTGTGTTGCAATAAAAGCAGGGCCCTAACTGGCTTAAAATGTCTAAACTGTTAATCGAGAAGTACGTCTAGGCTGTATTTTGTTGTTTCCATTAACAGACATATGTCTGTTATCAAAATATATAATTATATCTGTAAATATAATATGAAGAGCATCTGTTTAATCTTATTAAATATGCACTACAACATTGTACTGAAGCTATGAAGTTATTACACTTGCCAACCTCTGTTACCATGGTGAGAATGTTAACTGGGATAAATACCATGGTACAAATCCTTCCTATAGTCAATTAATAACTGTCAGCAGTCAGATAAGAGTAATTGTTTTCAGGATAAGCTATAAAATCTAGCAGAGGATGAAATGACATTAATCAGTTAACGCACGCCAGCTGTAAAATGTATGTCAATATTCATTGATTTTATTACTAACTTTGAGTAAGAAATATATATTACTGTGATTTTATACTTCATTGTCCAATGTTGTGTTTGAGAACGCCTTGTATTTAACATTATAAGAATACCCTAGCTCAAAACAAAACAACATTTTTTTTCAAAGGTTCAACTTCCTGAGTTAAATGTTTTGTGGGGTAAACGCTCTCGTTCAGAATTGTAAAAAGTAATTTTGATGGTCCCTCGTGGCCCCTCAAACGTGCTTATTTGACCAAAAATATGGTATATATTATAATTCATGCTGGTGCAAAATTATTATTATTTCAAATGAAAACGCATGAGAATGGTGCATAAAATATAAGAAATGAGTTTAAATGAAGCATGAAGCAGGTTGCTAAAGTGCATCTTTAACATAGGACAAGAAAATATATAGGTTTACAGGTCGTGGATTTGTTAAAAGTGAGGGTTAATAAAACATAGGTTATTCTCAATACAATATCAGTCACATTGCTCCGAGTTGGCTATTATACTCTACAATATACATGTGAGGTTCCATTTCTGCTCCATTATATATTTCAGAGCAGTACTGGGCACTGCGGGTTGGGATGCTGCCCGTGGAGTGTGTGGCATTTATCCATCCTGCAAGCATGGCCCGGAACAGGACCAGGTAGTGGAGTCCCATACTAAGCTTCATGGTCGCCTCACTTATCTGGAGGACGCCCTGCAGGTCAGTAGGCTTCAACTTGTAGACAGTGAGAGACAAACAAATATATAGGTTATAATAGGTCGTGCATTTGTTAAACGTGAGAGATAAGTAAATATATCGGTTAGTAGGTCGTGCATTTGTTAAACGTGAGAGATAAGTAAATATATAGGTAAGTAGGTCGTGCATTTGTTAAACGTGATAGATAAGTAAATATATAGGTTAGTAGTTCGTGTATTTGTTAAACGTGAGAGATAAGTAAATATATAGCTAAGTAGGTCGTGCATTTGTTAAACGTGAGAGATAAGTAAATATATAGGTTAGTAGGTCGTGCATTTGTTAAACGTGAGAGATAAGTAAATATATAGGTTAGTAGGTCGTGCATTTGTTAAACATGAGAGATAAGTAAATATATAGGTTAGTAGGTCGTGCATTTGTTAAACGTGAGAGATAAGTAAATATATAGGTAAGTAGGTCGTGCATTTGTTAAACGTGAGAGATAAGTAAATATATAGGTTAGTAGGTCGTGCATTTGTTAAACGTGAGAGATAAGTAAATATATAGGTAAGTAGGTCGTGTATTTGTTAAACGTGAGAGATAAGTAAATATATAGGTAAGTAGGTCGTGCATTTGTTAAACGTGAGAGATAAGTAAATATATAGGTTAGTAGGTCGTGCATTTGTTAAACGTGAGAGATAAGTAAATATATCGGTTAGTAGTTCGTGTATTTGTTAAACGTGAGAGATAAGTAAATATATAGGTTAGTAGTTCGTGTATTTGTTAAACGTGAGAGATAAGTAAATATATAGGTAAGTAGGTCGTGCATTTGTTAAACGTGAGAGATAAGTAAATATATAGGTTAGTAGGTCGTGCATTTGTTAAACGTGAGAGATAAGTAAATATATCGGTTAGTAGTTCGTGCATTTGTTAAACGTGAGAGATAAGTAAATATATAGGTTAGTAGTTCGTGTATTTGTTAAACGTGAGAGATAAGTAAATATATAGGTAAGTAGGTCGTGCATTTGTTAAACGTGAGAGATAAGTAAATATATAGGTTAGTAGGTCGTGCATTTGTTAAACGTGAGAGATAAGTTAATATATCGGTTAGTAGTTCGTGCATTTGTTAAACGTGAGAGATAAGAATATATATATAGGTTAGAAGAACGTGAATTTGTTAAAAGTGAGGGTTAAGAAGAGATAAGAAAATATAAAAATAGATAACATCTTAGTGTGACAAACACGTATTGTACACAGATCAAATGTGTTATCACAAGTCAAATAAATAACAATTATTAAATAACAACAATTCTCAAAAGACAACCTTTTTGTTTTTCACATTGTCGACTATATCTTGCAGAATGGAGCCTATCTGGTCGGGAATGACTTGACATTGGCAGACATTTGTGTATTTTGTCGGCTGCTATACATGCCATATATAGGAATAAAACTATCTGACAAAAAATATCCAGCCCTTTGTCGCTGGTTTCTAGGCTTGAAATCTCGGAGAGCATTTAGACAAATCAGTGACGAAGTTGATAAATGTATGCAAATTTGTAGATAGATACTAGAATTAAAGTAGTTTGACTTAAAACATTTCCACTCACATCAATATATTTCAATTTGAGTATATTTTGTGACATAATGCCCTACTCCTTTCATAAAGTGATAAATACATTATCACTCTTAAAAGTTGAATATATAATGATTCTTGTTTTCATGTTTGCGGTTAATAAAACTCCTTTCTATATCAAGTATTTATCTGTTGTTGATAACTACACCCAAAACACGGCTATATGGATTTACCTCTGAACAAGATCTGCGGCCTTCTATCAGTTAGATCTTTTCAAAATAGGAGTTCTTTACATAGCAATAATGACTCCCAGTTCACTAGTTTAGCTGAGTCAATGAAGCTAAAAGCTTTGAATTTTGCTTGTAATTGATGGAGAGATAAATAGAATAAAATTACTTCAATTTACATGATATTTTCCCAAGAACAAGTTCCTAACCGTATCCAAGCTGGAAACAAAACCCAGTTTGGGTGAATCAAGAGTTGAAGAGTGCTGTGAAGTTGAAAATTGCTTCAAACTCTATCGACATTCAAAAATATTAATGTACTGTTTGAAAACAGTTACCAAATGATAAACTAAGTTGAGGTTAATGTGCCTGCATTTTGAGTACCAGTTATCATTGAAAATACACACACACAACGCTGATTATATATATTTTTTAATTATATTTTTTGGTAAAGTTGATTCTATTTATTGGTAGTTCATCTTGAAGAATAAGATAGTAAGTGTTTGATAATTTCCCTTCCTCACAATACATGACATTTACGCTTTGTGCTTCGCAAAAATAACACAAAATGTTTTAAGAGTTAATAATTACTGGAAATAGTTAACAATTATCGCCAAACATCCAGGTGGACACCGTGACGATTGGTTTGATGATTTCTGAAGTTATTTGTTATATAAAAATATAAATTGCAAATAGATCGCCCATCTCAAAGCCTGCAAACATAAATTAACCAATTTCATTCATATTTACATGTAAGAATTGTATGAATGCCGATACATTTCAATATTTCGTATACAACTAAACAGCTGCACAATGAAAAGTGGGGTATTATAAATGCCTCATAGACGCTATATATATACGATACAGTTAGAAATACTAACCATGCCCCGATGCCCATGTGTTGTCTGGACCATACACAAAGTTTGGCCAATCATTTTGGTCAGTGATACCGCCGGTCCACTCTGAGCAAATCTCGAACCCATCCAGCACTGCAAACCAGAACGAGGTCTGCCCATCGGTGCACATCCCAGGACCGTGGAAAGCATAAAACCTCCTGTTGGAACCATCCTGCCTGGTATAACATAAACATTTCCAGAGAGATGTACCTTTACCCTTAAATTATTGCTTACCATTTTAATGTTGGTAAGTTGTTAGGTCTAAAGATGGTGGGACAATATATAGATCTTGTTGAGGTATTGGTATTACGGGGAGTTGATATATAGTTCTAAAGAAAAGTACGATTAAGAATTCATTAGATAATTTCCTCTTGTTTTTTTTTATTGATTTTTTTCGTTTATTAGTGAAGTATTTATGACATTAGTTCAGCTGATTAAGGTGTCCTCCTGTTTGAGATTTAATATTAGTTATCCGCCCAATGTCTCTTGTGCCATGAGCAATGCAGCTGAGATAGATTTGTTGACATGACAGCTGATATGATGACTGCCATTTTATATTCTGTGAAGGGAATATTTTGGCACCAAACTATTCAATTTTGGAATCTTGATAAGAAAGGAAAGACAGTGTATCATCACTGCTATTATTCTGGAACGGTTGAGTAACACGTAAAAATATATTACATGATAGGCTTAGAGAAGTGGGTCATGTTGTTAGGAATAAAGGTAAACAATACATTTGTGTGTTTGTTTCGGATTCAACTCACTTTCACCATTCTTTCAGAATTGTAATGTTGCAGGTCCTTGACATGAGATTTCACCTGGTCACAGATTTACATTTCCCATACTTCCACATATCCCATACTTCCACATATCCCATACTTCCACATATCCCATACTTCTGCATATCCCATACTTCCACATATCCCATACTTCCACATATCCCATACTTCCACATATCCCATACTTCCACATATCCCATACTTCCACATATCCCATAGTTCTGCATATCCCATTCTTCCACATATCCCATTCTTCCACATATCCCATACTTCCACATATCCCATTCTTCCACATATCCCATACTTCAACATATCCCATTCTTCCGCATATCCCATACTTCCACATATCCCATTCTTCCGCATATCCCATACTTCCACATATCCCATAGTTCTGCATATCCCATTCTTCCACATATCCCAAACTTCCACATATCCCATACTTCCACATATCCCATACTTCCACATATCCCATACTTCCACATATCCCATACCTCCACATATCCCATACTTCCACATATCCCATAGTTCTGCATATCCCATTCTTCCACATATCCCATTCTTCAACATATCCCATACTTCCACATATCCCATTCTTCCACATATCCCATACTTCAACATATCCCATTCTTCCGCATATCTCATACTTCCACATATCCCATACTTCCACATATCCCATACTTCCACATATCCCATACTTCCACATATCCCATACGTCCGCATATCCCATACTTCCACATATCCCATACTTCCACATATCCCATACGTGCGCATATCCCATACTTCCACATATCCCATACTTCCACATATCCCATACTTCCACATATCCCATACTTCCACATATCCCATACTTCCACATATCCCATACGTCCACATATCCCATACTTCCACATATCCCATACTTCCACATATCCCATACTTCCACATATCCCATTCTTCCGCATATCCCATTCTTCCGCATATCCCATAGTTCTGCATATCCCATACTTCCACATATCCCATACTTCAACATATCCCATTCTTCCGCATATCCCATACTTCCACATATCCCATACTTCCACATATCCCATACGTGCGCATATCCCATACTTCCACATATCCCATACTTCCACATATCCCATACTTCCACATATCCCATACTTCCACATATCCCATACTTCCACATATCCCATACGTCCACATATCCCATACTTCCACATATCCCATACTTCCACATATCCCATACTTCCACATATCCCATTCTTCCGCATATCCCATTCTTCCGCATATCCCATAGTTCTGCATATCCCATACTTCCGCATATCCCATACTTCCACATATCCCATACTTCAACATATCCCATACTTCCACATATCCCATAGTTCTGCATATCCCATACTTCCACATATCCCATAGTTCTGCATATCCCATACTTCCACATATCCCATTCTTCCACATAGTATCGTACGCTCTTCTCCCAATCAAAAATAAATGAATACTGATGACATGTTCGCTTTTATAAAGCCCTCTTTTATAAATGTGTTTCAACCGACAAGATGGTTAATGGTACTTTTGGTTTTCCTAAAGCCACCCTGTGCAGCTGTGCTATGACATCACAATTTCTAGAAAACAAACTGAACTATTCATTAATCATTAATTCCATGGTTTTATAGATACAACTAGTTAAAGAGATGGGACAAAGCGCCAAGTGAAAGTTATGAGAAATACAATCCACTTCACAGTGCCCTTCGCAAATATATTTTTGAAATATTGGTAACTTGACGATAATCACCTACCCTGCTAATCTGAAGAAACCAAAACTGTCAACTGCATCAAACATATCCGCATAGTTGGTAGCATTTAAGCGACTAATGGAGAACCAGTTCGTCATGTCCGACCCAACTGCATCAAACACCAAATAAGCTTTCTCCACATTTGATTTGAATATGGAGACTTTTATCTGAAAGTGACAGAAACAAAATTGAATACTCAAAAAGAATGTCAATATCATTTATTCCAATCTGGGGGAATACGCGGGGTCCAGCTCTGGTAGAACCCACTCGTCAAATAGGACATATTTTTTGACATTCCAAGCTCTGTAACCATCTTCTTTATTTCCCTTATTCTCATTATTTCCCTTATTCTCATTATTTCCCTTATTCTCGTTATTTCCCTCATTCTCGTTATTTCCCTCATTCTCGTTATTTCCCTCATTTTCGTTATTTCCCTTATTCTCGTTATTTCCCTTGTTCTCGTTATTTCCCTTATTCTTGTTATTTCCCTTATTCTTGTTATTTCCCTTATTCTTGTTATTTCCCTTATTCTCGTTATTTCCCTTATTCTCATTATTTCCCTTATTCTCATTATTTCCCTTATTCTTGTTATTTCCCTTATTCTTGTTATTTCCCTTATTCTTGTTATTTCCCTTATTCTCGTTATTTCCCTTAATCTCGTTATTTCCCTCATTCTCGTTATTTCCCTCATTCTCGTTATTTCCCTCGTTCTCGTTATTTCCCTCGTTCTCGTTATTTCCCTCGTTCTCGTTATTTCCCTCGTTCTCGTTATTTCCCTTGTTCTCATTATTTCCTTTGTTCTCCTTATTTCCCTTGTTCTCGTTATTTCCCTTGTTCTCGTTGTTTCCCTTGTTCTCGTTATTTCCCTTGTTCTCGTTATTTCCCTTGTTCTCGTTATTTCCCTTGTTCTCGTTATTTCCCTTATTCTTGTTATTTCCCTTGTTCTCGTTATTTCCCTCATTTTCGTTATTTCCTTCATTCTCGTTATTTCCCTCATTCTCGTTATATCCCTCATTCTTGTTATTTCCCTTATTCTCATTATTTCCCTTATTCTCATTATTTCCCTTATTCTCATTATTCTCATTATTTTCCTTGTCTCTGGATCAGATCTTGCTATTTATTTTGGATATTTTGATCTAATTAAAAATTCTGATCTAGAATGTAATGATCCAGACTATTAGTCAAAATGAGAACAAGCAGAGATTATGCATGTTTATTTAAAGTCTGGTGAATTGGTCTTAACTTGACAAACATATTATTCACCACAATTCACAAAGTCTGATGAATTGGTCGCTTGTACAAATTGGTCGCTTGTATCAATTTATTTGCTTGTGTATTTGTGCATTAGACCAGATGGAAGCTTGTCGTTGAGACTCAATGCCCTTCTCCTTATATAAAGTGACAGAAATTTTTCATTTGCCTTACTGTAAAGACATAAATAGCATCAATAACATAAACTACACTGTAACCAGTCAGGTTTCACTGGTTGGAGTGAAAAACATCTCTGTTACTGTTACGATTTCATATTGTGCAGCCATACAACATGATCGAAAACGAAATCAAACCCGCTACCTCTTAACATGGGAAACAGGTGTCTTAACAAGTGAGCCAACCCATCACAAAGGTTTAATTTCATGACATTAACGTTTAAAACCATATTCCTCAAGATGTTATTCCCTCAAGATAAAATAGAATTTTTTCAAGGAAAGTCAATTGGTATGGCACTAGCATGGGGGATTAAAAATTCAAGGGGGGTGTAACAGCGAATGCGTTCACGTGTCTTGTTTTTATTTGTGATAGCATCAGCCAAGCAGTGAAATCACTGAAAACATGGCGGTCGTAAGTTGGTCGAGATATGCACCAATATCCCCTTAGGCCCTAAGAGCTAATAATTGTTGATATAGAAGGATTTTGCTCCTGAGTTTGAATATATAATTCAGATTTGCTTAGAAACATTCTCTGAACATAATATAGTATTTTTGTACAATTCTATATTGTTATTGAACGAAACGCAAGACTCATTTCGATTGAATATCAGATTTGTTTTAAATGCTCCATCACTTTGAAACTAGACAGTTAATAACTGTTGATATAGAAGGGCTATGTTCCTGAATTTGAATACACAATTTAGATTTAATTGATTTCTCAGAAACATTCTCCTAAGGTAATATATAGTATTCTTGTATAATTCTATATTGCTATTGAATGAAGCGCAAGATCGAACATCAGATTTGCTTTAAATGCTGCATCACTTTGAAATCTTTTAGTGAATGCAAATATTGGTAATGTTTCAATGACTTTGTTATGAAAACAATGACGTTGTTATGAAAACAATGACATATTCTAAATGACTGCCTCTGCATGTGAGGATAATGTAAATCAATAGTTGACTCTGTAAGTAAGCAGCATTGCTCTGCCGATTCTTTATTTCCGCACTCTTTTCAAATAAACTCAGTATTCAAATATTATGTTATATAATAAATCAATTCACCTTAGATATGTCGCTCCAAATACTGCTAAGCCCAGATATTTTGAAGACCCCAGTAAATTGAGCATCCGTAGATTTCAGAAAAGGATCATTCTCGTTTTCGCCATCTCCGTTCCAAAGATCTTGCATTTTCCTCTGAGAACCTGCTGTACTCCGCATTACCAATTGCCAATCAGACTGAAACATGGTGATTTTCATCAATTATATATGTATTTTATCTTAATTTTAGTTTCTTTAGTTTCTGATTTCCTGCATTTCAGAGCATTATGTGCTTTTTTTTCTTTTACAAGGAAGAAACAAACAGAGGCTACCGTCCGACCTACTTAGGAATTCAAAATATAAGCTTTTGTTTTCGTTGGTTTTTCCTGAGTAGAAACACGTCTTGATGCCACAATATGTCAGAGTATTAAATAAAGTGTAAGTAATAATCACACTGACCCTATCCATGGAAATATAGGCAATATTATCAGCCATGATGGTCGTTTTGTCCTTTTTAACCAAGAGGCCTGGGAATTGTGCTGTGATACATTGACATATATGTGTTGCTTTGTTGTAATTAACGGCATGGACCATTAAACTACAGTCCAGGACACAACCAGATGCGCCTTTAACAGACTTGGTCACCGTCATATCTCCAGGATGAACTTCCAGCTTCCTGCCATCTAAGATATTGTAAATCCGATAACGTTGACAATTTGCTGATATTAAAGCAAGAGTCACTAATAAGATGAAAACACATATCCAGCTCTTGTGCAGATACATTTGATGTCAATTTAGAGTCTAGTAATCCCAAAACACTGTATCATTGATTCGGTGTATTTTCAAACAGAGTGTAATGCTTTCGTTATGTATTATTCATACACAACATTGCTTAACACAAGTGCTGAAATACTTTGTTCCTAACGATAAACAAACGCTGATTGCATCAAACAACTAAACGTTTGACGTAATTATGCCAGGTGTCTATTCAGTATACACTCTCCATTAGAGTCCATTAGATGTTATTGGTGCAAATCAAATACAATGTTAATATGATGGCTGAGCTAATCCATTCAGATGCACAATAAGTTATATGTAGAATATGGTGTTTATTGTCAGCAAATGCATTATTGGCTGCATGAAAGTTATTGAAAGTGTACACAGCAATGCAAAGTATACTCTAAAGGAATACCTTTTAAACGATTATTTAAAGGTTATAGCTACTCAACAGGTTCCCATTTACGAGATCAATCTCAAACCAAAATGAGAATATATTGATCATGAGCCCAAACACAGAGAACCTTGGTCAGAATAAAATAATACTCAATTCCACATCTTGAAATTATATTATTCTAATCTTCAGCCTATTTCAACTACATCCCCCTCAAAAGTATGTGTTTTGTGTTGAGACATTCAGGATTTCTACAAAATAGATGAAATTCATTTAGAGCCACACCTTTTGCAACAGATTCTGAATTTTCATGAGACCAAGGAGACCACAGGAATTTTACAGAGAATTTGGGTACGTTTAAATGATATGCGGTCACAAAACTGTGATACAAATCTCCCTGAAATAAATCCACATACACCTTCCATGGTAATGTCATTTGCTATGAAAAGAGTACTTAGTGTCCTTCTTCGAAGATGATGTAAAAAAAACCCAACCAGGCTAATTATTTCTCACGATATATTGGGGTATGATTCAGCTACGATTTTTATAGTTTTATTGAATAGGAATAACCTTTCTCCCATTTTATATCTTTCTCAATCTTTTGAAGCCATGTACAACCATTATTTTTTTATATAATATTTCTAAATAGTACAAATGTATTTAATTCTTTGCTGTTTTACATGTGATCACCATTTTTCAGATTTTCTTTCTTGTATATATATATATATATATATAAATATATATTTGCCATGATTATTGTGTTTTGCTGAAAGTACCTAGAACTGAGTGGCAACATGAGTTAGTGACCACCTATACGTTATGTTCTGTAAGGGCATTAAAGCCTGTAACAATGACCAAGAACAATAAACAGGCCTTATTACTACAATGTCCGAATCTAAGGGAGCCCATGGATAACAAACATTTACTTAGAATGATCTTTGCACTAGATCTTGACACTAAATATGATGGGCGATGATCACAATGATTAGGATATAGATATTTTTACTATGTAGTGAAAAACCTGAACACATTATACATTAATTATGATGTAACTTTATATATAATGAACCAGTTTTTGTCCACAAAACATCACACACTGGCAACACTAAAAATAAAAATAACCTTTTCTAACTCAGTTTCAGAACATTGTATGACTGCCAAAGGTCCAATGTTCATTTACAGTAAATGAGAAGTGCATTTGTCAGTGTGAGCTAAAATTGAGAAAAGGAAACTAAAAGAAATACACTACAATTACACTACAACCTATCCAAAATATGTTTGAGGGAGCCAGTTTTGAAGCCTCAGCAACAAATACAACATACAACATAACCTATGTGTCTGTATGTTTTTTTGGGGCTTACATCACTTTCAATGCAACATGACAATTCAGCTCGGCAGCACTATATCTGCTCCAAGGATTCATCACGAAATGACTGAAAGATTGTTGAAAGTGATGTAAAACACCAAACAAACATGCAAATCACTTTCAACATAATTTCTGTCATTTCATAATGCATAATGAGACCTACTTGTAGTAGATAGAGTGCTCACCTATTTGTCATGTCGTAGGTCTTTGACATGACAACCCACCCAGTCACAAATTTACAAGGCCAGCAGGTTAACCCATCAGGCATGGGCCTCAGCTCAGGTGAAAAATTACATCATGAGTTCAATTACAGCATGCCTAGGGGTCGATTCAACAATGGGTGCCAGTCAGCTTGTGCTCTTCCAACTGCACCACGACCTTTGCCCAAATATAAATAGGAAAGCAATAATAAATGTTATTGCATCACAAATTTTATTCAAAATCTGACATTTTCTCATATGTTGTTATATCTTAAAGGTATTGCCTACTGAACTACTTCAAATCATGAATGCTTGAAATAGTCACTGATTAAGCAGAGCCACATTACGGTTTTGACAAATACTTTCAGAATGTGGCCTATAACTTTGACATTTTCCTGTTTCTCATCACTTTGACAAGCAACTGGCAGAAGCGTCTGGGGCTGGGGTGGGAGATGAATTTGTGGGTTTTAATCCAGAATATACAGCATTTTTAAGCACAAAGTAAACAATGAGTTCTCTGCGGTTGACTGTTGCCATCACTTATGTTCAAATGAATTATGGTCCATCCCTTAGTTTATCTAACTTAAATTGATTTTGAAAGCTGAACTGCCTCATATGTCTGGAAAGTATAAAAGTATTCATTGGCACTTTTGTGCCATCAATTTTTAATGAAACTTCTTTTGCAGTGGATGACATCCCAACCATTTATTTCATCAGCTAGTTCCTCTTATAAAAATCCTGTTGAATCGGGGCACTTTAATACTCCTTTTTATTATTCAAAGTTTTATGACCTATTATTAATACTATAAATGTAATACATATCCAGTATCAAAGCAGGATATTTGTCCAGTGTCAAGTCAAGATGCTTGTCCAATATCTAGGCAGGATACTTGTCCATATCCCATAGGAAGGATACGTGTCTAGTATCTAGGAAATATACATGTCCCGTATCTAAATAGGATACTTATCAAGTATTTAGTCTGGAAATGTGTCCAGTATCTAGGAAGGATACGTGTCTAGTATCTAGGAAAGATACGTGTCTAGTATCTAGGAAAGATACGTGTCTAGTATCCAGGAAAGATACATGTCTAGCATCTAGGCAGGATACATGTCCAGGATGCAGGAAGGAAACGTGTCCAGTATATGCGTCCAATATCAAGTAAGTATTCTCTAGGGCAGGGCTTCTCTATCGGGGCTGAGCTTTCTCTATGGAGGCTGGGCTTCTCTGTGGGGGTCGGGCTTCTCTATCAGGGCCGGGCTTCTCAATGGTGGCAGGGCTTCTCGATGGGGGGCAGGGCTTCTCTATGGGAGCCAGACTTCTCTATTGGGGCCAGGCTTCTCTATGGGGGCCAGGCTTCTCTATGGGGGCCAGGCTTCTTTATGGGGGCCGGACTTCTCTATGGGGGCCGGACTTCTCTATGGGGGCCAGGCTTCTCTATGGGGGCCGGGCTTCTTTATGGGGGCCGGGCTTCTCTATAGGGGCAGGGTTTCTCTATCAGGGCAGAGCTTCTCTATGGGGACCAGGCTTCTCTATTGGGACAGGGCTTCCATATGGGGGCTGGGCTTCTCTATGGGGTTGGCCTTCTCTATGGGGGCTGAGCTTCTCTATATGGGCAGGGCTTCTCTATGGGACTCGGCTTCTCAGTGGGGGCTAGGCTACGTATATAATATCTGAGAAAACTTTAATTAAGTCTCATGACATCTTTAATTGGTAAAAGAATTATGTAGTAGCCTCTGTACAACCTAGCCTGGTTTGCGAATGATAAAAGTGCAAAATAAATGGATACAAACTATAAGTATTGATATTGATAAAACAGATGCTTTCAGAAGTACATAATATTACTGTAACAGTTAAATAGAATCTCTTTAGGCCTACTAAGATTTTGTCTTCGTTTTTTTCTTTTGGACAGCTCGCCAATTTTCAGAGGATGTGTCAAGTAACAAACTTGTCCAGGCAAGTTTACCATTTTTACAATATCTAGTTGAAGGACTCTTGAATTCTAAGAAAAATAGAGTGTTGAAGATCATATCCATGTTGAGATTCAGGTCCAGATGATAGATCTATCCAAACCAAAGTTATTTCATATGAATCTTTGATACTCTTATCATACTTGACTTCTCTCAATAAATCAAAGGCCACGGGCCGTGGCGCAGTTGGTTAGAGCGCCAGCTTATTAGCACCAGTTCCTCTGTGGTGATCCAAAGGTCGTGGGTTCGATCCCCGGCCATGCCGAGATTGAACTCATAATTCAATTTCCCACATGAGCTGAGGCCCGTGCCTAAAGGGTTAACCCGTTGTCCTTGTAAATCTGTGACCGGGTGGGTTGTCATGTCAAGGACCTGCGACATGACAATTCAGTGAGGCAGCACTATATCTGCTACAAGTAGGTCTCATCACGAAATGACTGAAATAATGTCGAAAGTGATGTAAAGCCCCAAACAAACAAACAAACAAATCAATAAATCAAACATGCTCATCATGCACTTAATGTTAATCCCCCAAACTGGATGGCATATCCAGACCAGGTGCTTTAAGGTTAGATGGTTTATCTCAATGTCAAAAAGCTTATATAATAAATTACATATATAAGTTCTTATCACACTATCTGAAACAAATCTTAGTATTTAGAGTTTGGCTTTTGATGTGCAGAAGACATCTATAGTATTACCCGGAAAACCATTTGTGATAGTGTGAGCAAAGTAGTGAAAGCATTAAACATGATAAATGTAAGTTGGGCAAATATTGCATCATAATCTCTTCATTGCCTAACGCATATTAGGTATTAATATGTGAATTCCGGATAAACGGTTGATCGTCAATGGAGTGGGGCAGAACATATGGTCGTAGTGGTTAAGACAAAGATTTGCTGGTTTTGAGTTTCATGTTTTGTTTTTCAAATATTTCATTTTTCCAAATTTTGACCAGGTAAATCCATACATTTACACTTTTAACAAACTAACTGTCTAAGCTTGGTAAAAAGTGCATATATACATTGATTGGTGTGCGACTTTTTTCGAACTGGATCTTATTAAACATTTTCATATCAAATCGTATCAATGAGCACAGATCGGAATAAAGTTGTCATTGGAACTAATTTTACAAATGATGGTTAATTATCAGTGACAATAACATGCATGTGCATAATTATAGTGCATATGGTACATATCATGGTGTGTCATGGTGACACAGATATGTTATAATCCATGGTGATGCTACTGGTGTTTCTATTTTAGTTGAGGATCTATTAGTAATTAATCCAGAGATGCCTTGTGGTAGAGCATAGATTCATAGATTTTACATTGATAAAGGTGAGCTTAATAAATATAATTTGATATTCGCTAAGTCACTTTAACAGTGACTGACCTATTTTATCAGACTGGAATTTGAGAATTCTGCTTAGTTGTCGAATTATTGTGTTTATTACTTTTGGAACTGTATACAAGTCAATTTATCATTTTCTACCTGGCCAAGTCTCATTGGATAAAAATGCATGTTTGCCTTATATTTTGGGTGAAGGATGGGGCTTGGTTGCTCTCAGTCTAGGAAGTGAGTGGGGGTGAAGCTGGTGTTGGTGCCAGAATTGACCAGACTGCAACAACAAGTTCCATCATTCAATATGTGTCTGGTGAGCTTACATTTTATTTTGAACTCCACAAATGTATACTACTTAACATGCATTTATAAACAAATAGGCTCGAACTGATTAAGAGATGATTACACAAAAAACCTTTGTCTCATTTAATATGCCACTTATTTCTTTGTCTCATTTCGCATGTCACTTATTTCTGTCAGGTACCCATCCAGAAATTAGAATGAGCAGTGTCTACTAGCTTTTCCCTGTACCTGTTTGACATTCTCCAGTATTAAAAATGTATTGAGAGCTGTTTTCAATTGTCACAGTCCAACACTGTGTCAATATATCAAAATATATCAAAATTGATTGAAAGGTCTTTGCCCAGCAGTTGGTCATCAATCCGAAATAAAATGCATTTGATGACAAGTGTTAATCTGCGTACAACACTGGTCAAATGTAAAATATGAATTATGTGTTCAAGCGTTGAAAGTTTGAAAAAAATTGCAGATTAGCATATTTGAGTTAAACAAGGCTTATTTATATTCTGTATATTTAATAAATAATGAACAGATAATCATTTCTATTCACAATTTATCAAGAGGAACATAAAGGAAAAAGGGGTCTAATTTTGCAAGTTGTGATAAATAAGATACTTTTTCACGATTAAAATATGTTTAAATTAAAATTTATTATAATTATGATTTTATTATTATAATTTATAAGTAATTTGTAATATATTAAGGCCAAACATAATTCCTTGTAGAGGTTATATTTTCCCTCATTTGTTTTTCTATCATTAAAGTATAGTCATATGGAGTCATATATTGTAACATTGAAAATCTGTTAATGATTTGGTCAGAGGCAATTGAGACTAGAAAGAAATGTTTTGATTTATTTTCTACAATTGAAGTTATGCTTGTAGAAGTATATTCCATTTAATCAATTTAGAGGTGACAGATCTGTATGGATTTGAGAACCACAAATATATCTGAAACATGACTGTGGATCAACCTGGAGGATCAACTCAAAGCGATGCCTTTGAAGATCAAGAAAAAGCAGTTATCAGCAGGAGTTTGAAAAAGATTTCATTGTACTTTTCTATGATCACTGTGGAGCCAGCAGCATTTCTTTTCACCATTGCATGGAGCTTAGAATGGCCGGCTGAGTATGCATTTATCTATGACAAACTATGTACGTTGGAATTTGGTGCAGAATCTGCCTACATTTGTGCTAATCTACGCAATGAGACACTTACTGACCATGAGGATGTGGTGCAGACAAAGGCAGCATACTGGTACTTGTATGGGGGTCTTTGTGCTCAGTTGCCCCCAATTTTTCTTGCTTTCCTATATGGATCTTTGAGTGACAATTTCAGCCGGAAGATTGTCCTCATTATACCCCTCCTAGGAATGACTCTGGAGGCATTGGGCTACGTTCTACAGGCCAGCTATCCATCCTTGCCAATGTGGAGTTACCTTATTGGCAAGTGTTTTCAGGTAATTGACCATTCTAACACACATATGCTAACAGAATATATATATATATATATATATATATATATATATATATATATATATATATATATATATATATATATACTCATGACAATTGTAGGGTTTAGGAGGTGGCTGGACCGTCTTCTTTATGGGTGCGCAGAGTTATGTAACTTGCATCAGTGAAGGAGCCCAAAGAGCAATTCGCATTGCTGTGGTGAACTCAATGTGGTATTTTGCAGTGACAATTTCCAACTTTGTTGGAGGGGTAATTCTTGATAGCACCAGTTTCACCATCATGTTTTCCATCACATTTGGGATGTTTGTTATTGCCCTTTTGCAAACAATCATATTCGTAAAAGACATAAGACCAAATAGAGAAAATGATGATTCCAAAACTGGAATATTTCCATTGCTCAACAAGGCCAGCAAAGTTTTAAAACAAGGCATGAAGTACATTACAAGGACAAGACCTCTCAATGGACGAATTCAAATGATCGTTGTCTTAGCATTAAACATATTCATTATGTTTGGATTTTCTCGTGAGTTTTGACATTTTCCCATTATATAATAGATAAATTCTTTTGTTTTAGATGATAAAAATTGCTCTCCAATCATCTGAGTTATTTTGACTACACATTCATGTTTTAAATATCAATTTTATTATCTATTTTATAAACAGCAATGCTTACTGTGTCTTACCTATTCCTGATCCGCCAACCGTTAAGCTTCAGTCAGACCCTGTATGGAGTATGGTATGGATATTTATCCCTTCTCAGAAGCTTGTCCCTGGTGGTCATAATCCCTGTCAGCAAACGATATGGCATCTCTGATTCGTTGATGTTGATTATTTCCTTCATTTCCTCCATTCTTTACACAGGAATATTTGCATTCAGCACAGAAACATGGATGGCTTTCTTGTGTATGTCAACTTTAAAGAATGTTTATTCCATCAAAAGCTTTTGAACTGAAGCATATGTCTAAATATGATTTATATTTAAAACTATCTATTTCCTACAATAAGATTCTGCAACACATTTAATTTTGTGAATGAAGAATGGACAACTAGAGTATTATGATGTGATGTGTGTGCAAAAACGTGTTGAGTATATCCTGATCTGGAAGTAAAGTAAATAAATACTGCCTTCTCTTTATGTTGAGATAATAGACAATTATAAGATACTTATTGCATTTTGATATTTACAGCTGCCACAGTAGGGATATTGACAGACCTCACATTTCAGGAGTCGAGATGTATATGTGCCACTATTGCTGGTGATGAGGAAATAGGTATTTACCCATTGACTATTCATTCATATCTGTTCTAACAAAAATAATTCAAGAGCAAAGTATTTTCCAAATTAAACTAATTTTAAATAATCATATGTAAAACAAAAAAGTCGCCATTGAATGTTGGTATTGACTGTTTTTTGTTTGTTTTTTGTTTGTTTTGTTTTTGGCAGGAAAGATATATTCTGTGATGAGTTCTCTTCAAAGTGCATCAGAACTTGGATCAAATGCTATATTCAATGCAATTTATCCACTCACTCTGGACATCTGGCCTGGCTTGTGTTTCTTCATCGGAACTGTCATATTCATCCCAGGACTCATATTCTCTATGTAAGATAATTTCCCCTGAGGTCCATTGTTTAACCTTAACCTAAAAAAAAATATTCTCATATGTCAATAATAGTAGAAAATCTCTAATATGTCTGGAATAGATTGATAATGAGATAACCAAACCTCTACAAAAAACTGTTAACATCATTGTCTTCAAAGACAAATTAAGCAAGAAAAACGGATAATACTAATAGTTGTTGAAAGTTGTGGCCAACCTCTGTTTGTCATCGGCCTCAGTTGGTCATGAACTTTATTTAGTCATTGACCTTAGTATATAGGTCATGGACCTTAGTCATGGGCATATTGGTGGTCATGGGCCTTAGATAGTGATGGGCATATTGGTAATGGACCTCAGATAGTCATGGGCAAATTGGTCATGGACCTTCGTTGACCTGCAGCTGGCGCATGTATCATGTGTTAAAATATAATAAAATACCCGACCTACCTAGTTTGATGTGCAGGGCCGTCAGGCAGAAAACACTGTAATTGCATAAGCTATCTACATGTGCATGAAATATAATAAATAGTTCTGTAAAAGGTAAATAGGTAAAATCATATGAAATGTTTACAGTGAAGAATACATTTTCATTAATGAAGGAAGTACATTTTGGTAGAAAAATGTAAAGTTGGTATTTTAAAATATCTATAATGCTGAAAGATATTCTATAATGAAAAAATCAGCATTTAATCAACTTTTGATCATTCATGTTTACAAGCTATGCTTAATTGGACCATGGAGCAAAGTATGGAGTGCTGAAATTATTTTGGTGGTTGTAATTAAATACCTTTTCTTTACAAATTTACAGCACCGTTAAGTCAATCAGATCTCGTTCTTTTGTGAGTGTGAACGTGGATTTAACATACATATTTCCATACAGACATACAATAAACCACTGTATTCCAACACCGGTCATTAGTTGATTTGAAAGGCACCCTTTGTCTCTCTCAAATATGAAGTGGATGCAGCAGATTCTTTACCCAAAATCAGAAGAGAACAAACTGCAAACCTTAAAATCTAACATCTTGACACAAACCATGGGGGAAAATTACTATTCAATAATCCGAATAAATACCACTGCCAACATATTACATTTTGTGATGTGACTATTGTATGATTTATTGTATTCATCTGGTAAATATCATTTGTTGACTATTACATGTTTATCAAATGCTGCTTTGCTGCAATTACAGATGGCTGCACATTGATATAAAGAAATATGCCATGAGGGTTAGTCCCATAAATGAACACCATGAAATAGGTAATTCTCTCTTTATCAAGTTATTCAATAATATAATAATAATAGCATAATGAATATAATACCATAATGTATTGTCTGTGGCCACGGGCCGTGGCGCAGTTGGTTAGGGCGCCAGCTTATTAGCACCAGTTCCTCTGTGGTGATCCAAAGGTCGTGGGTTCGAACCCCGGCCGTGCCGGGATTGAACTCATGATACAATTTCCCACATGAGCTGAGGCCTGTGCCAAAGGGTTAACCCGTTGTCCTTGTAAATCTGTGACCGGGTGGGTTGTCATGTCAAGGACCTGCGACATGACAATTCAGTGAGGCAGCACTATATCTGCTACAAGTAGGTCTCATCACGAAATAACTGAAATAATGTTAAAAGTGATGTAAAACCCCAAACCAAACCAAAAAACCAAAAAAATGTATTGTCTGTGAAAATATAATAACATGATATGGTAAAAATATTGTTGTCTGTGACAAAATATGATCAAATGAAACCATTTTATATTACAGAAATTAAAGCTTGCAAATGGAAAGAAGAAGGGCCCACATGCTAGGTTTCAAAATAGGAGGTTTAATTATCCAGCTATAAACTGGTAAAATTCTATAAATCAGATATTAGGTCATCATCTGCAATGCTGTTGTCATCTATCTATGCAAACCAAAGGTACGTCACCCCTGATAGGTATTGACCATTGCGTGCTGTCATGTTGTGAACAAAAGGAGAAACAAATGCACTATACTCCTAGTAAATATTGACCATTGTATGCTGTCATGTTGTGAACAAAAGGAGAAACAAATGTGCATTAGTCCTGGTAAATATTGACCATTGCATGCTGTCATCTCCTTCAATTGTGACCAAATGGAGAAAACAAGCTAACATTGATAACAAGATTCACCAATTAAAATAAAATGTGTACAGATCACCCATTACACACCGTGTATTGTTTACCTTTATTCTATGCATCTGGTCATCATACATCGTGCTTAATTCATTTTTGGCACATATTTATATTTGAAAGTAGAATAATTACTTTTGATGCCTAGATGTCATGGTGTTGCCCAATTTAGCAAGGTAAGTACAGAATTCATAAAATATCATTATGTAATCATAAACTATCTTTAGGTTACATATTAAACAATACACTTTGAAGTATACCAAGAAACAGCAATGTCTACACATTGATCCTTCATATTTTATAATATGGACAATTGTGGACAACATTTACACAATATTCTTATGCCTATCTGCATGTGAATATCAATAAAATGAACAACATCCAAGAAAAAATCATCAGACATAAGTTAATATAACTGAAAAAGTAGCCACATTCTTTAGATTATGGTTAATAAAATTAAATTACACTTGATTGGATTCTTTGTTAAAAAATGCATCATAAGTATTTTTCCTTCAACAATACGCTATAATTAGATATTCCTTTTATGCCTGTGTACTGTGAAGAAAATGTAAATATTTGCAAAATACATTAACAAACTTTGGATGACGTCTTTAAATGTATCCCACTACATGGACTTGAATACATTTTCCTTAAACTACAGCCAAGGCGTATTTCTTCTGTTCACATAAGCCTTGATAGCTATGCCAGTCAAAGGCTGAACATCTTCTGTGTTCGTCATGCAGGCAAATATTGTTGGCACTGCTATTTCACAAAATAAGTGCTGTTCTATCATCAACATGGACAATTCTGAAAACAATTCTGCCATCCTTTGGGGCAAATAAAATAGGTCTGCATAATCATAGTATATATCCATTCCCTCATCAGTTTGGTCATTAATCTTTTTATAACAGTAATTTAGTTGATTGGATTGATTTCTCGCCTGTTGACTTTTTTCTAATGTAGCTAGTGTATTTATCCTTTCTCTCTTGAACCAATTCCAGCTACAATTCTTCTCACACTTTTCCAAAATGCAACACTCTGGTGAATCCAATCTTCCTACCATTACTTTTTGTGACCACCAAGTATTGCCAGTACTAAACAGGAAGTGTGTTGTGTGACCTTGACATTTGAACTGTCAGGGGGCTCCGTAAGTCACAGGAGGTGTTTACCAATTGTCAAAATTGGAGCAACACATTTTTGGCCATTTTTTTCCACTATTTAGAGAATGAATTAGAAGATAACACTTACCATGATGATAGTGCGTTTTCTTGGCTTTCCTTTGGTGATAAATTTATTAAAAACGGATGAATATTTATGAAGTTATAAATGAAGAAAAATCATTATTTTGTATATTATATATGTTTGCCAAAAAAAAGTTTATACAGCCCAGCTCTTAAGGTGTAATCCATGCAGCCTTTGATGTCTTCCCATTCAGTGTTGTGAAAAACCCCAAATTTCATCAGAGGGTCAAAGCATAAATTTTACTGATACCAATTATCAGCATTCACAGTTTTGCCATTCAAAGTCCTTCTGATTTAAGGCCAAACCAGTGGTCAAAGGGTTGAATGTCACTTTTTCAATATCACGGCCTTTAAGTTAAGGGGGATTCCATGCAGCCTTTGAGTCATGTCTTCCCTTTTTGACAGAAAGGTTTTTACATGCAGAAGATACTTTTCAAATAAATAGTACACTTTTCCCATAAATGGTATATCTTTCACAACCATAAGATATTTGTCACAACCATAAAATATTTTTCACAACCATGAGTTATTTCATTGATTCAAATAATATAAAAATAATCTTATGTTGATCTGAAGTATACTCCTGGCAATAAATTGATAAATTGTACAAAACATCTCCAGCTTCCCAAGCTGGTGCACAACTGGTAGCTCATTAGGTGTTTACACAAGATCACAGACCAGCTAATCAAAGCTTGTTGACAAAGTGTTCAATTGCTGGTGTAGGTTTCAGCAGACAACTGATCAACTTTCAAGTGCCACAGAAAGTTGTTAACAGGGAATATGTAGGGTACTACTACATAAAAGCACTGTTTATGGTATAAGCATTCATGTTATGTAAAGAAAATGTGTCTGAAACTCAGGTTTACTCACATGGTTTACTCACATTTAATTATTTATTGTATTATAGTTAAAACAAGTTGTATTGGTTATTTTGGATATCATATACTTCTTTGTGATAGGGGTTTGAGGGTAGTCAGGAGATATCTGTTCTCTGTGTACAAGAGGCTGTAGCAATACGGTATCTATTTTACAAAAAGATTTAAGGGTATTTATGGGTGTTGGTAGTGAGTGCCACCTAGTGACAGAGGAGTAAATTACCAAAATACTGTACTTGATGGGAATTGTATATTTACAGTGTAAAAATACATTCCCTGTTAAATTAAAAGCATTAATGACATGAATCAATATTTAAACACCTCAATATTTGAACTATAAGGTATGATTACAAGTATATTTCTTTCAAAATAGTATTTTGTCCTAATTTTCCTTAATGATAGTTTTCATTAGAAATGAAGGAGACAAGCAAATAAGTTCTGCAGATTACAAACCAGGAGTAGGCTTGTTTTTAGCTGTGTTTATTTAATTTCATTGGGAAGAAAATTCACTGTGATCCTAGTGAAACAGATTTTCTCATTTTGATTTGTGTAATTTGGAAATAAAAAGGAAGTTTGGCAATCAGATATGTGAAGGGAGGTGAAAAAATTCATATTTTTGAAATGATCAAGTGTGTACTTTACCTCTATTTTTCTCTTAATGTATTTGAAAAATGGAAAATGTGTTTCACTAGGATCACAGTAAATATTGTTAAGATCACTTTAACAAAGTTGTTTCGAAATCCACTTTATTATGGTCCCACAATCTGCAGAACATTTTCCCTTTAACATTTTGACATGACAAAATAAATTTTGGAGCAGTGATATATTACTACGCCACTTTTTATGAGTTAAAAAGATATGAAGCTTTCAAATAATCAAATTTTATAAGAACTCAATAATTTTATTACAAAAATGAATACCATAAAATGTCATTTCAAGAGTTGAAAGTTTTAATGAAAAAGGAACTCTTTTTGACAGTTGAGCATTTTTCCCGTACTTTTTTGAAAACGTTCCATTTCGGAGTAAAAAGAAAGTAGTTCCCTCAGAAAATCTGCCACCAGAGGACACTCACTACCAACACCCATAAATACCCTTTAATGCTTGATGATTTTGGGTCTGTAGCTTGTCATGTTTGTCGAAAATCTTGTTTTTGTCCAAAAATATGTTTTGTATAATGTTGGTATTTTCATTATATCTATTATGCCATAGCATAAGTCTTACTTACATCTCCCAAAGTACTTTTTGAACTATAAACTGCCAAATTTCTATCTCATATCTGTCAAATTCCACCACCGGAAGTGCCCAAAATGCAGATCTCGTATATAAAGCTCCATAAAAATCAAAATTCCTCACATAGACCCCCATTACTGATTTTGATGGTGGTACTCGTGTATCACAGAACTTTCCAACCTGTACAATAGGTGATTAGATTGCCGGCAGCCTTTGTCTGAACTCAATTTGATTTGGACATTTCTGTTTTGTTTGGTTTGGTGTAATTTGCAACCAAAATATAGGTCAGGATTGAAAGGACCTTTTCTGATTGTCGTTAAGCCTCTGTAGCCTGGCCCTGGGAAAATGTGAGGGTGTGTATGTCAGGGAGGGAGGCCTCGTTTGCTCACTTTTCATTAATCATCAGGCAAAATTAGTTTGTCTTCAAAGGGAGAATCACTTTATCAACATGACATGTATCTATTATGCATGTTAAACTTATGTCTTATTATCTATAACATTGTTGTTATTCCAAATAAATACAACTCAAGGCAAACATTAAATCTTATCTTAGATCAGAAAAGGTTTCCTGCCAGGCACAATACACTGCTTGTCTCATGATGATGGTGAACATTTATGTTTTGGCCTCATCTGTATTGCATATATGTAGCTCAATGTATGATTTGAGATATATTTTTTGCTATCCGGTTATGATCTTCATCAGGCGGCAAGAAATAATATTGCATCTCTGATTGCTAGAGCGCAAAAAAGAAAAGATATATTCCTTTTGTCATATTTAAACATTATACGACATATTTCCTATTGTCATATTAAACTTTATATGCTGGAGATGAGGCTTGATATGGAATGTCCAAACTGACCTTAACAGGGGCACACATCTGTTCTATCCAAATGCATGGACTGGACCAAATACTTCACATGACCATATTTTGTAACATTCAAGATATCTGTGACAAAATATTGCCAAACAACAGCTGTGCTTGACAACATAGTGTCACATGATCGACTTGCATTACCTTATTTGGTCATGTCTGTGTATGACAAAACCGTTTCTGTTTCCAACTTTTATTAATGATTCAATTATGTAAATCAAATTCAATAAGATTATATTTTGGAGATGAATTACTTTTTGGCTCCCACAATCAGAATGTTCCATTTATCTGAGAAAATGTAGAGAGTCTGTGTACATTTGGTTTTTGAGGTTTTCCCACCATGTTGATATTGGTTGTTTTTTGGTTGTCTTCTCATTTATTTATCAATTCATTTATTTACAACGAGAGAATAGATATGTTTAAATAACAATTATTGTTGAATATAGAATATCTTACATTTATTACATTCATAAGACCCATTAATGTTTTGATCAATATTTATTTCCTAATATCCTTGGGGCCTTTTGAAATTGGTTTAGAATGAGCAAACAGTTGATTCTAAGCTAGGATATACACATATAATAACACAGAAAACTTAACATATTTTGATCATCAGTTAGGTGCAAATGCATATGTGCGAATGCAGTGCCCCCATCTAGTAGAAAAGAGAACTAGTAAGAAAATTCAAATATAAGAATAATTTTTGTATTTTATATTTCATATTGAAACAAGAATTTAAGCTCTGTTGCATGAAGGATGATTCATGTCTTTAATATGTATGTCTGATGTTATTTGAGTATCATATTTGTGTCTTTCTGTGTAAAACATTTTTTTCATGATAACTAATATATTTCATCATGTCATGTCTGGAATGTTAAAGAGGCTTTCAATTATTTTCCTAATTTGTTTACCTAAGTAATGGATGTTGAAGTAAATAGAGTATAAGCAAGCCTGGAATGTAATGGTAGCTTCTACAATATTTCCATATTTTTTAAAGGCTAAGGGTACTGTATCATGAGTGCATATACATGCCATTGACATGGGTTATAGGCCAGGTGTGGTTGTGGCTTTTGTGCATTTTATTCATATTGTGGGACACAGAATGACTGTGTATGAGATAGACAATATATCTGACTCTATGTATATGTTGTGTACACCCAATAAAGGAGACTATTGTACACAGTTATTGCTGAGTCTGCAGTTCTTCTTATACCCTGAGGTAGGCATGCTAGGTATTGGCCCCCAAATTGGCCCCCAAATCACAGCCAGGGAGTTTCCCTATATCTATGATGTTCACTTAAGTGTCCCAACCATAGTTAACAGATTAAGAGCCCAAACAAAGGAACCTTTGTCAGAATAATATTTCACTCAATTCCACATCGTGAAATGTATATTATTCAAATCTTCAGCCTATTTCAACTACATCCCCCTCTGTGCTCTGTGTTGAGACATTCAGGATTTCTACAATATAGATTAAATCCATTTAGAGCCACATCTTTTGCAACAGATTCCAAATTTACATGAGACCAAGGAGGCCAGAGGCAATTCTACAGAGATGTGGGGTATGTTTAAATGATATGCGGTCACGAAACTGTGATACAAATCTCCCTGATACAAATCTCCCTGAAATAAACCCAAATACATCTGCCATGATGAGGTCATTTGCTCTGAAAAAAGTACTTAGTGTCCTTCAAAGATAAGGTAAAAAACCAACCAGGCTAATTCAATCTCATCAGTGTCAAATTATATAAATGCAAATCTATTTTTTCTCACGATATATTGGGGGTATGATTCAGCTACGATTTTTATAGTTTTATTGAACAGGAATGTTTTTTCTCCCATTTTATATCTTATATCAATCTTTTGAGTCCATGTAGAACCATTTTTTTTTATATCATTTTTTTAAATAGTACAGAATTCTTTGCTGTTTTACATGTTGTCACCATTTTTTCGACTTTCTGTCTTGTAATTAAGGCGAATTGTCCAAAATGTAAGACTAAGTGGTAATAAACAAATATATATATTTGTTAATAAACAAATATATATATTTGTTTGGGGTTTTACATCACTTTCAACATTATCTCGGTCATTTCGTGATGAGACCCACTTGTACCAGATATATTGCTGCCTCACTGAATTGTCATGTCGCAAGTCCTTGACTTGACAACCCACCCGGTCACAGATTTACAAGGACAACGGGTTAACCCTTTAGGCACGGGCCTCAGTTCATATGGGAAATTGTATCATGAGCTTCAATTTCGGCAGGGAGGAACTGGTGCTAATATGGGGAATGAAGTCTCATTCCTACATCAAAAGTGTACAATTTAGAGCATGCAAAAATTTCCTTGGGCTTGAAAAATATGCCCCAATTGTGGCAGTACTTGGAGATATGGGTTGGCGAGACCCAGAGGAAAGACAATGGTGGTGTGTGTTCAGACAATGGAGTAGACTGTCAGCTATGTCATCCTTGCAGATCAATGCCAGGGTACACGCATGGGCTCGTCAGTTGGCACTGGAGGGAACCAGGAGTATGTATGTGAAAATCATAGGCTTTGCTAAAAGTATTGGTATATAGTGTATATCACCTCCAGGCTTAGCAGATCTTGGTGTTGTAAATCACATGATCATTATGTGAATTACATGATCATTATGTGAATTTGTGGAAAAAGGATTTAACAAGAGAATATGGTAGGAATGGTAAGGGACGAAACAAGTTAAGGACTTACAGAACATTTCAATCAGAGTTTGAAACAGAAAATTATGTGAAAACAATATTCATTACCCGGGCCCAGAGAAGTGCACTTGCAAAATTCAGATGTGGCACTGGAAACTGGGCGTTATGAAGGACCAGAAGAGGAGCAGCATATCTGCCCTATGTATGATACCGGAGAAATTGAGACTGAGCACCATGTCATTTTAATGTGTCCTCTCTATAATGACTTAAGACAGGATCTTTTTACACACGCTAGTCAGATAAATCAGGTTTTTAATACTATAGGCATATAACGTTTTTCCTGTGAGGGACACATCCACAAATGATACATGATTGATTGTGTCGGCTATTTTTATAAAATATTGCCAGTGACCTTTGAATGATTTTGAAAATGAAACTCCTGTTTCCATGGATCTTATTATAAATATCAATATTCAATCATCTGCATCTTTCAAAAATGAGCTCGTAGAGTCTTTACCCATCAAAATCCGTTCAAAATGAACAATATTAGAGCAATTTTTAATTTTTGACCATTCTGAAGGGAAATGAGAGGAAATATTGATATGCTGAGCTATTTTGAAAAGACATCTATAATAACAACTTAATGTTGGTTAATTTATGAAAGTACATATTATAATGCACAGAAAAAAAGTTGAATGTTGAAAATAAAATGACAATGAAGTCCGTCAATTTTGAGATTTATTAACAAGCTAAATTTGGTTAGAAATAGCTTGAATGTGGTAGGTGTACAAACGATGAAAATTGGCAGACTTTAAATTGATCCAATGCAATCTTTTAAAGTTCCATACATATAAGATGTATGTGCATTTTTAGAAAATAACCCCCAATAAGTTGCTCCGATCGCAATGGTGTATAAAACAATGATAATAAACTCTTAAATTATGTGGAAATGTGCTAAGAAAAAAGAAAAATCTCAGGTGACAATAAATGTATTAAATGTCAACACAAATGGATTAAATTTAGACACAAATGGATTAAAATTTTCATATATTTTATTTTGTCTTCAATAAGAGAAATCTGCTGAAAGTGTTTCTTAAATTTGTATATAAATTGTAGAATGTGTTCTATTATTGGGCAAACCATAAACCTTCACATTTCCTAACTTTACATTGAATATTATATTTTAACTATGAAACCAAAAAGATGCTTTGTATTCAATTCATTAATAATCATAATTATAGTACCGGGATCCACCTGTGTGTGCTTGGGGCAACAAAAAATTTGACCATCTTATCTGCCAGTTTAATTTTGTGACCATTAGAATTTTCATGAAAGCATGAAAGATCTCCATCATTATCATTATTCAACTTTCTTTTCTTGGATTTACCACTTTCATAAAAAAAGAAACTTTATGCTAATAATTGTGTGATTTCTAGATATTGTTTTCCAGCTAAGAATTGCATATTGCAAACTACCATTTCAAAGAAATAAAGTGTAGTTCATCTTGATGAGATGTATAACATTCTAAGATCAAAATCTGGGCAAAATATCACCCAGTGACAAAGTGATCTAAGATCATGTGGCATCAGTGTAGTGTCAGCAGTGGTGGGATATGTTACACCTCACAATGTGTAATCTTCTTATTACCCATCCTGGTCAAGAGCCTGTATCAATTATAGTGTCTTTTCTTAGTGTGTAATCACAGTGACAAGGTTGTGTGGGTCACAGGTTTGGTTATGGTATGGTCTTATTAGTCTAAATAACTACATGCATCACATAACTTAAAGGACCATAACTACAGTGCTTGATAACTAATTCTAGGTAATGAATTCATTAATTGATGATATTAGCCACAGGTGTTCAGGAGAATCCACATTCAATTGATGGGATAGATATACATATTGATGTAAAGATGGGATTGATGGTGAATTGCATGGGCCTTTGGCCATGGATTTGGGTGGGGCATCTCTATGGGGGCTGGGCTTCTCTTTGGGGGCCGGGCTTCTGTATGTGGGCTGGACTTCTCTATAGGGGCTGGGCTTCTATATTGGGGCTGGGCTACTCTATTGGGGGTGGACTTCTCTATTGGGGCTGGCTTTCTCTCTGGGGGCCGGGCTTGTCTATTGGGGCTGGGCTTCTCTATCAGGGTCTTCTATCTGGGGTTTAGGCTTCTCTATGGGGGCCTAACTTCTCTATTGGGGCTGGGCTTCTCATGACAGTGTTAATTGGTAAATTGGTAAAAAAAGATGATGTGTTAAACTCTGTGCAACCTAGTTTGGTTTGTGATTGATATAACTACAAAATAAATGGATACAAACTATAAAATTAATATTGATATTGATTAAAAAGGAACTTTCAGAAGTACATAATATCACAGTAAAATAGAATCTCTTTAGGCCTACTAAGATTTTCTTCATTTTTTCTTTTGGACAGCTCACCCATTTGTGTCAAGTAACACGTTTGTCCGGGCAAGTTTACAATTATTACAATATCTATATTGATGGTAGTTGAAGGGCTCTTGAAATGTAAGAAAAATACAGTGTTGAAGATCATATCCACATTGAGATTCAGGTCCAGATGATAGATCTATCCAAACCAAAGTTATTTCATATGAATCTTTAATACTCTTATCACACTTGACTTCTCTCAATAGATCAAACATGCTCATCATACACTTGATGTTAATCACCCAAACTGTCTGTCATATCCAGGTGCCTCAAGGTTAGATGGTTTATCTCAATGTCAAATATTCAATATAATAAATCACATATATAAGCTGTTCTTATCGCATCATCCAAAACAAATCTTAGTATTTAGAGATTGGCTTTTGATGTGCAGAAATCATGATATGTTCTTCAAAGCAAATACATCTCACTTTGAAGGTGAAATAATGAAGAAAGGAGCAGGCATCGGGAATAAAAAAAACATTAGCATCTATAGTGTTACCCGGAAAACCATTTGTGATAGTGTGATATTGACAAAACAATGAGAACCACAAAGCTGTGAAAGCATTAAACATGACAAGTGTAAGTTGGACTTATATTGCATCAAAATCTCTTCATTGCCTAACGCGTATTAGTTTTTAGTCACATGACTTCTGGATAAAGTATTGATCGATTTGCTGGTTTTGAGTTTCATGTTTTGTTTTTCAAATATCTAATTTTTCCAAATTTTTGACCAATTATAATGCATATGGTACATATGGTGTGTCATGGTGACACAGATATCTTGCAATCCATGGTGATACCTGTTTCTTTTTTATTGTTTCTATTTTAGTTTAGGATCTCATTTATCCAGAACATAGATTCATAGATATTACATTTATAAAGGTGAGCTTGATAAATATAACTTGATATTCGATAAGTCACTTTTTCAGATTTTTTTTCAAAACAACCTATTTTATCAGACTGGAATATGAGAATTATGCTCACTTGCCGAATTATTGTGTTTATTACTTTTGGAACTGTAAACAAGTCAATTTATCATTTTCTACCTGGCCAAGTCTCGTTGGAAAAATTGCATGTTTGCTTAATATTTTGGGTGAAGGATGGGGCTTGGTTGCTCTCCGTCTGGGAAGTCAGTGAGTTGGGGTGAAGCTGGTGTTGGGCCTATTATAAACAAATAGGCTTAAACGGATTAAAAGATGATTACACAAAAACCCTTTGTATCATTTAACATGTCACTTATTTCTTGAAACTCTCCTAATAATTTGTTTAGAGGCAACTGAGACCAGAAAGAATTGTTATGATTTATTTGCTACAATTGAAATAATGCTGGCAGAAGTATGTTGCATTCAATTTGTTTAGGGGTGACAGATCTGTATGGATTTGAGAACCAAAAATATATCTGAAACATGACTGTGGATCAACCTGGAGGATCAACTCAAAGCGATGCCTTTGAAGATAATCAAGAAAAAACAGTTATCAGGAGGAGTTTGAAAAAGATTTCATTGTACTTTTCTATGATCACTGTGGAGCCAGCAGCATTTCTTTTCACCATTGCATGGAGCTTAGAATGGCCGGCTGAGTATGCATTTATCTATGACAAATTATGTATGTTGGAATTTGGTGCCGAATCCGCCTACATTTGCGCTAATCTAGGCAATGAGACGCTTGCTGACTACGAGGATTTGGTGCAGACAAAGGCATCATACTGGTACTTGTATGGGGGTCTTTGTGCTCAGTTACCCCCAATTTTCCTTGCTTTCCTATATGGATCTTTGAGTGACAATTTCAGCCGGAAGATTGTTCTCATAATACCCCTCCTAGGAATGACTCTGGAGGCATTGGGCTACGTTCTACAGGCAAGTTATCCATCCTTGCCAATGTGGAGCTACCTTATTGGCAAGTGTTTTCAGGTAATTGAACATCCTAACACAATAAACATTCTTACATATATATATATATATATATATATATATATATATATATATATATATATATATATATATATATATATATATATATATATATATATATATATATATATATATAGAAAGAGATTTAATCAGATATGGGGTTTTTACCAATCTCAGACCTGTCTTGTGGGGCATTGACGTACTGTGAGGCATATAAAATACCCCACCCTTCATAGTGCAGCTGCGTAGTCACAGTTACCTGTACAAGGCCTTTTTGAACAAACATGTCTGGGAAGCATATTTATACAACCAGGCAATATTTATATAAATCACTGCCATCTAATGTCACAGGTAGTAAAATAGGTATGTAAAATAATTTCATTATTAACACCAGATGGCACTCTTCTGTTACACACATTAAGGTATGAGATGGTACCCCATAATGAGGTCTGACAAAAATACATCCAGTACCTCATATCTGTACCAGCTTCTATATATATATATATATATATATATATATATATATATATATATATATTACATCAATAGAAATGACTTACCGAATAGGCATATAACCTTTTTCCTGTGAGGGACACATCCACAAATGATACATGATTGATTGTGTCGGCTATTTTTATAAAATATTGCCAGTGACCTTGAAGTGACCTTTGAATGATTTTGAAAATGAAACTCCTGTTTCCGTGGATCTTATTATAAATATCAATATTCAATCATCATAAATTATATATATATATTTAGCATTCTATGTACAAATGTATTAGTTTATACCCATAGCATAAAATCAATACCCCATAAGAATACCTTGCAAGTCCAGTATGGGTTAGCTTCTTTTCCTCACGCTGAACGAGACAGGATGTAACACACATGGCTAATTATCATACCACATGTGGTTAATGCAGTCAACAGCCACAATGGGGTACAGAAGGGGATTAGCACAAGGTGAAACATCATGATGTTTGATTGTTTGTTCTAGCTTGTTTTATGTAATCAGCAAATGAGAAAAAGATAAATTATAGCAATAAATATATAAATGTTTTTCTATAATTTAAGAGTTCCTTAAATTATAGTAAGATATATATAAATTACATTTCTTTATTAATAGTTAACCAATATTGTCATAACAAATTATGGGAGAGGAGATATTTGTTTTTGTAGCAGTTATTATACATTTTGGTTGGTATTTCCACTTATCCCCAAAACAACCTATACATTGTTGTTAATACTTCTAACAACATATGTTTGATGTTTCAAAGGCATGCATTGTTCTACTTTGATCTATAAATATGGTTGATCAGGATGTGGGACTGTGGTGAAGGGGCTATTAAAGATATATCTTAGTCTACAGATTGCCTTAGATACTTCTACATCATGGACAGCAAGAAATCTAAAAAAATTGATAAGCGCAGGAAGGGAAAGGTACTCTCAAAATCAATGACAAAACAACAAGTGCAAGACATTCTTAAGGGATTGCGTCAACATTTCACGACAAATAAAACAGAAATTATTTCTGAAATGTCCAAGACAATGTCTGAGGATGTTTTTCTCCAATCTGATAACACCAAGGAATTGTTGACCAAGCTACTATATCATAAAGGATTATTTAATGCAATGTCTGACAAGTTCTGTGACTTATATGAAACGTGCAACAAAGGTCAGTTCAAGGACAAATATGCACTATTGCAAATTGAATGGAATGAATTTGTTAGCATATTTCTATTGTGTGGCACACCAGAAAACTTAATAATTCGTGATGCAGTTAGTGAGCGTGGAAGTGGATGTCAAATGGAATCCTCATGTTTTAGCACTGTTCTTCATGCCATTGCAACATCCTTTTTTGAGTATGCAAGCAATAAAATTAGTGAATTGAGGCCTTCATTCCACCAGCATCCAGTTGTTATCGACAAGAAAATGGACACACTGGATATGATTCTAGGATTTGCAGGGGCCTGTTTGAGACTGATATACAAAAAATGTGATAATGACACAAAAGTGATTATTGATACAATTCAAATGTCCTCAAGAATGAAGAAGAATTACACTGACTGGAAGGTGCTGTTACCGGGTACTGCTCTACATTTGACAATACCAGTGAGGTGCATGAATGAATATCTCACTTTTCTAAATGACTGCATCAAAGAGAGTTGTTCGGACAATGAGGTATGCCGAGCAAGAACATCTTTTAGCTTTAACTTTACACTTGTATTCATATTCCTTGACATGTGCTCCTAGCTGGTCAGCTCAGCAGATATAATATTGCCCTGTTTCACCCCAACCTGGCCTCTTTCAGGGTGCAACACACATCCTCATGGGACTGTCACCATGACTACGGCCAACTGACCCCGGTTATCTTTGGTTACAAGTGCATCTAAAAATAGCCAGCTGAATGGCCTATCCTCGCTTTTGACACTAGGAAGACCATGCAATTTCTCATAGGCAAACCTTTTCTTACAAAACTTATTAAAACACACTTAAAAACATCACAAATGAATTTTATTACCCCCAAGGTCCAAGAAAACATATTAAGGATACATCTCATGCAAAAATAAAAACAAATATCATTTTGGAAAGTATACTTTTGAAGCTGAAAACATATAGCTCCTGTATATGTGTATGTGGGACTTGCAAGGTATTCTTATGAGGTATTGATAAAATGTATCACAATACATTGAATTATAAATGATAAACAACATACTCATGACAATTGTAGGGTTTAGGAGGTGGCTGGACTGTCTTCTTTATGGGTGCACAGAGTTATGTAACCAGCATCAGTGAAGGAGACAAAAGAGCAATTCACATTGCTGTGGTGAATTCAATGTGGTATTTTGCAGTGACAATTTCCAACTTTGTTGGAGGGGTAATTCTTGATAGCACCAGTTACACCATCATGTTTTCCATCACATTTGGGATATTTGTTATTGCCCTTTTGCAAACAATTATATTTGTAAAAGACATCAGACCAAATAAGGTAAAAGAGGATTCCAAAACTGGAATATTTCCATTGCTCAACAAGGCCAGCAAAGTTTTAAAACAAGGCATGAAGTACATCACGAGGAAAAGACCTCTCAATGGACGAATTCAAATGATTGTTGTCTTAGCATTAAATATAATTATGATGTCTGGATTTTCTCGTGAGTTTTGACATTTCCCCATTATATAATAGATAAACATCTTTTGTGGTAGATGATACATATTGCTCTCCAATCATCTGACAGTTATTTTGACTACGCATTCATGTTTTAAATATCAATTTTATTATCTATTTTATAAACAGCAATGTATACTGTGTCTTACCTATTCCTGATCCGCCAACCATTAAGCTTCAGCCAGACCCTGTATGGAATATGGTATGGATATTTATCCCTTCTCAGAAGCTTGTCCCTGGTGGTCATAGTTCCTGTCAGCAAACGATATGGCATCTCTGATTCGTTGATGTTGATTATTTCCTTCATTTCCTCCATTCTTTACACAGGAATATTTGCATTCAGCACAGAAACATGGATGGCTTTCTTGTGTATGTCAGCTTTAAAGAATGTTTATTCCATCAAAAGCTTTTGAACTGAAGCATATGTCTAAAAACGATTAATATTTAAAACTATTTATTTCCTACAATAAAATTCTGCAACAAATATAATTTTGGGAATGAACAATGGACAACTAGATTATTATAATATGGTGTGTTTGCAAAAAGGTATTGAGTATATCCTGATATGCAAGAAAAGTAAATGAATACTGCCTTCTCTTTATGTTAGGATAATAGACACTGATTAGATACTTATTGTATTATGATACCTACAGCAGCCACAGTAGGGATACTGACAGACCTCACATTTCAGGAGTCGAGATGTATATGTGCCACTATTGCTGGTGATGACGAAATAGGTATTTACCCATTGACTATTCTGTCATATCAGTCCTAACAAAAATAATTCAACAGCAAAGTGTTTTCCAAATTAAACTAATTGTAAATTCAATTTTATGTAAAACCAAAAAAGTCGCCATTGAATGTTGGTATTGACTGTTTTTATTTTTCAGGAATGATATATTCTGTGATGAGTTCTCTTCAAAGTGCATCAGAACTTATATCAAATGCTATGTTCAATGCAATTTATCCGCTCACTCTGGACATTTGGGCTGGCTTATGTTTCTTCATCGGAACCATCATATTCATCCCAGGACTCATATTCTCTACGTAAGAATTGAGATCCTTTGTATAACCTAAACCTAAGAAAAATTGATCCTCATATGTCAATACTGGTCGAATATTTCTAAAATGTGAGAAATAGATTGATTATGAGATAACCAAACCTTTTATAAAAAAAACTGTTACATCATCCTTTTCAAAGACGAATTAGCAAAACAATGGATAATACTAATAGTTGATGACAGTTTTGGCCAACTTCTGTTAGTCATGGACCTTAGTCATAGGCATATTGGTCATGGACTTAAATAGGTCATTGACCTTAGTTAGTCATGGGCATATTGGTCATGGACCTTAGTTAGTCATTGGCATATAGGTCATGGACCTTAGTCATTGGCATATTGGTCATGGACCTTAGTCATGGGCATATTGGTCATGGACCTTAGTCATAGGCATATTGGTCATGGACATATTGGTCATGGGCCTTAGTCATGGGCATATTGGTCATGGACCTTAGTCATGGGCATATAGGTCATGGACCTTAGTCATGGGCATATTGGTCATGGACCTTAGTCATGGGCATATTGGTCATGGACCTTAGTCATGGGCATATTGGTCATGGACCTTAGTCATGGGCATATTGGTCATGGACCTTAGTCATGGACATATTGGTCATGGACTTGGCCTGCAGCCGGTGCATGTATCATGTGCTAGAATATAATAATATACCCAACCTCTCTTGATGGATGTGCAGGGCCGACAGGCAGTAAACAACAATACTGTTTGTAATTGCATTGGCTGTTTACATATACATGTAATATAATAAATAGTTCTGTATGAGGTAAATGGGGAAAATCGCTTGTAATGTTTACAGTGGAGAATACATATCCATTTATGAAGGAAGTAAATTTTAGTAGAAGAATGTCTAGAAGGTATTTTACAATATCTATAATGTAGAAAGATATTCTAAAGTGAAAAAATAAAAACAAAGTTTTCATTTTTCATTTTTACATCCTTTTCAAATACACAATTTATTCAGCATTTAATCAACAATTGATCATTCATGTTTACAAGCTATGCTTAATTGGATCATGGAGTGCTGAAGTTATTTTGGTGGTTGTAATTAAATACCTTTTCTTTACAAATTTAGGGCACCGTAAAGTCATACAGATCTCGCTCTTTTGTGAGCATGACCATTTAACATACATATTTCCATAGAGACATTCAATAATCCATTGTATTTCGACACTGGCCATTAGTTGATTGGAAAGGCACCCTTTGTCTGTCTCAAATATGAAGTGGGTGCAGCAGATTCTTTACCCAAAATCAGAACAGAACAAGCTGCAAGCTGTAAAGTCTGACATCTTGACATAAACCATGACTAACCCCAGAAAGGAGTGGGGGAAAATTACTATTCAATAATCTGAATAAATACCACTGCCAACATATTACATTTTGTGATGTGACTATTGTATGATTTCATCACAAAATCTACCTGATACCTCAGACATACCTTTATTCATCTGGTAAATATCATATGATGACAATTACATGTTTATCAAATGTTGCTTTGCTGTAATTACAGATTGCTGCACATTGATATCAAGAAATATGCCACAAGGGTTAGTCCTATAATTGAACACCGTGAAATAGGTAATTCTCCCTTTATCATGTTATTCAATAATATAATAATAATAGCATAATGAATATAATATCATGATGTATTGTTGTGTGTGAAAATATAATAACATAAAATAGTGAAAATATAATAACATAACATATTGTTATCTGTGACTAAATGTGATAAAATGAAACCATTTTTATATTACAGAGCATAAATCTTGCAAATGGAAAGAAAAAGAGATGTCAAATGCTAGGTTTTAAAATAGGATGTTTTAATTATCCAGCTATAAACTGGTAAAATACTATAAATCAGATATAAGGTCATCATCGGCAATGCTGTTGTCATCTATCTATACTACACCCCTGATAGATATTGACCATTGCATGCTGTTATGTTGTGAACAAAAGGAGAAATAAATGCACTATACTCCTGGTAAATATATTGACCATTGCATGCTGTCATGTTGTGAACAAAAGGAGAAACTCCTGGTGAATATTGACCATTGCATGCTGTCATGTTGTAAATAAAAGGAGAAACAAATGCACTATAATCCTGGTAAATATTGACTATTGTATGTTGTCATCTCCCACAATTGTGACCAACAATTGTTACGTATTAAATAATACACTCTGCTTGAGTAAAATTATACACACACACACACACACACACACAGTGTTTGATGTATACCAAGAAACAGTCAATCACTCAATAAATTACACTGTTAACAAAAGCTGAATACTTTTGCTGATCATTCTTTATTTTTTTAATCTTATGGAAATATAAATGTCATGAATAGACTAAAATATAAATAAACTAAAACATAAATTGAGTATTTTGTAAACAGTTCAAGTCAATTGATATACGAGACATCTACACATTGATCCTTCATATTTTATAATATGGACAATTGTTGCAAAGGCATCTCAAAATGGATACAATTTACATAATATTGCCTATCTGCATTATCAATAAAATGATGAACAAAATCCAAGTATTTTTCCTTCCACTTCAAATATATGTTATAATTAGATATGCGTTTTATGCCTGTGTATTGTGAAGAAAATGTAAATATTTGCAAAATAAATTAACAAACTTTGGATGACCTCTTGAAATGTATCCCCACTTCGTTGGATGTATATAATTTGCATGTTTGAATACATTTTCATTAAAATACAGCCAAGGCTTATTTCTTCTGTTCACATAAGACTTGATAGCTATGCCAGTCAAAGGCTGAACGTCTTCTGTGTTCGTCATGCAGGCAAATATTGTTGGCACTGCTATTTCACAAAATAAGCGCTGTTCTATCATCAGCATGGACAATTCTGAAAACGATTCTGCCATCCTTTGAGGCAAATAAAATAGGTCTGCAAAACCACCGAATATTTCCATTCCGTCATCAGTTTCGTTATTAATTTGTTGGTAGCAGTAATTTAGTACATTGGATTGATTTCTCCCCTGTTGAATTTTTTCTAATGTAGCTAGTGTATTTATCCTTTCTCTCTTGAACCAATTCCAGCTACAATTCTTCTCACACTTTTCCAAAATGCAACACTCTGGTGAATCCAATCTTCCAACCATTACTTTAGCCATTGGTAGGTACCATACTTGATGAAAGCTATATTTCAGCATTTGATGGACTGACAGAAGAACGTCATCTGCAATAAGCATATAACCTTCCACAGGGTAGTGCATGTTTATGGCCAGGGTTGTGCATTCATATGGTTCAGTGTATGATGAACGAGTCTGGTTGTGAACAATAAAAGAGAATTTGAAATGTTTCAGCATTTGTTTTATTTTCATGCTTGGTGGCCCACAATAAATAATGTATGGAAAAAATGGTCTGTACAGGGCTTCAAGGTAGGGGATTGCCTCATAATGATCCTGATTGAAAAATACAATAAGTAATATATTATTAAACTGACTCAATGGTTTGTTCACATTTAATGTTTTAATATCATTGATTGTATTATAGTTAAAACAAGTTGTATTGGTTATTTTGGATATCATATACTTGTTTGTGATATGAGATTGAGGATGGTCAGGAGATATCTCTGTATCTGGTTCTCTGTATTGTATAGGCTGTAGCAATACGTTGTCTATTTTACAAGAATATTTGAAATGCTTGATGATTTTGGGTCTGTAGCTTGTCATGTGTAACAAATTCAGCCAAGTTGTTATTGTATCCGATACTGTTTTTGTTGCAAATCCGTTAATTTCAGATTTGTTCAGAATGTCATATAAACAAGATATCGCATCCACACCTTGGGTAATTTGGCATTGGAATTTGGACAGAATGTCAAAAATCTTGTCTTTGTCCAAAAAATATCTGTTTTGTATAATGTTGGTATTTTCATTATATTTATTATGCCATAGCATAAGTCGTTCTCGCATCTCCCATAGTACTTTTTGAACTATAAACCGCCAAATTTCTATCTCATATCTGTCAAATTCCACCACCGGAAGTGCCCAAAATGCAGATCTCGTATACAAAGCTCCATAGAAATCAAAATTCCCCACATAGACCCCTTTGCCGATTGTTAATGGTGGTACTCGTGTATCACAGAACTTTCCAACCTGTACAATAGGTGATTGGATTGCCGGCAGCCTTTGTTCACAGAGTCTGAACTCAATTTGATTTGGACATTTCTGTTTGGTTTGGTCTAATTTGCAACCAAAATATAGGTCAGGGTTGAAAGGACCTTTTCCGATTGTCGTTAAGCCTCTGTAGTTTGGTCCTGGGAAAATGTGAGGGTGTGTCTGTCGGGGAGGGAAGCCTCGTTTTGGGGCAACGTAGATGACCTCAGCTCCATGCTATAAAACAAATGATATGAGATCTCAGGAAAATAATTGTGATACATTATCAAAGTCAAAGAGAACCGCATCAGTTTTCAGCGCGTATTCACTGCACGTGCTGGTCAGTGACGTCATGTCAATGGTTGGCACGTGCACGAGGTGCGAATATGATGTACTTCAAGAGATGAAACAAGTTTTTAAGGAATTTCCTACCGTAGAGTATACAGAGCATTGTGAATGGTGTGCTTTGGACAGCACACGCAGAATACAATGATAAAACAGTTCCAGAGAAGAATATTCCAAAATATTAAATATATTCCATGTTTTTATCAACTTTCCTGTCTGCAGAAAATTCAGATCACTTTTGTGCCCGGAAGTCAGTCTTCTCACGTGCATGCTAAATCTTGATTGGCGAGTTAAAAATATTTGAATGTTGTCGGTATTGTTTTGAATGACCTCACGTGAAAATGCATTGTGACGTTTTATAACTCTTTGAACTACCAATTACTTCCGGGCACCAAAGTGATCTGAATTTTTTTTGCATGCCTTCGGCTGACTTTATAACAAAATAAAGTAACTTTCCTAATATATTTTTGGAACATCACAATATCGGAACACAAGCTGATACATTTTAGAAGATGGCCAGATACACACTTGAAGAGAGAACAGTTGTTTGCATAGATTACAACATCATCTGCCTCCAAAGGTCAGGAAATGCATAGAATTTTGTTTCCTCTCTTGTTATACCTCAGTGATGCGCGTATTGATGCGATTTCGAATGAATACGAGCATGCCGATTATTTGTAAAGTATTGATTAGCCATCTTTAGACTGGTTCCCCATCGAGTGTCAAGAACATCGTGTATATACACAGATGGCGGCAACCAGTCTATGGCTGTACGCGCCATTTTCGGGTCACGTGACGGGGTCAAATGAGGTGCGCTTTGTTTACAAATGTTTGTAACGATAAATATCTGGTTTCATGTATCATTTTTTAAAAATACAGTAGTTGTCTGAGGTATAAAAACAAAACATACACTCGTCGGTCAGCTGTGTGAGCGGATTCAGTTCGTTGGTGATGGCGGACGGATACCCTTCGCCTTCGGCTCAGGGTATCCGTCCGCAATCACCAACTCACTGAATCCGCTCACCCAGCTTCCCGACTCCGTATGTTTTGTTATAATATCTATCATATTTGCGTACGCATCGGTAACCCTACACGTGCGGCAGTGATGCATGTGCCATGAGAGGCTGGAGGCTAATGCGGTTCTCTATGATCAAAGTGTCTTGCTATCTATAACATTTTTTTATTATTCCAAATAAATAACATTTTTTATTATTCCAAATAAATAAGATACAACTCAATTAAGATACAACCCTACCTCCTTCCTAGTTCCTAGTCCTATTCAAGGCAAACATTAAATCTTATCTCTGATCGGAAAAGGTTTCTTGCCAGGCACAATGCGCTGCTTGTCTCATGATGATGATTAATACATCTCTATAGCATTGAACAAATATTTATGGATTAACCTCACCTGTATTGCATATATGTAGCTCAATGTATGACTTGAGATATATTTTTTGCTATGTAATATTTTCCGGACATGATCTTCATCAGACGGCAAGAAATATATGCATCTCTGATTGCTAGAATGATAAAAAGAGGAAACATATTCCTCATGTCAAAGTTAAATAACTTAAAGTTCAAAGTTAAATGTTATATGACATATTTCCGAATGTCATATTTAAACGTTTTATGACATATTTCTTAATCTCATAGTTAAACTTAACATGCTAGAGATGAGGCTTGATATGGAATGTCCAAACTGAACTTTATATTCAAAAGGAGGCACACATCTGTTCTATCAAAATGCATGAACTGGACCAAAAACTTCATATGACCATATTTTGCATCATTCAAGATATCTGTGACAAAATACTGCCATACAACAACTGTGCTTGACCACTTAATGTCACGTGATGGCCTTGCATGACCTTATTTGGTCATGTCTGTGTATGACAAATCAGATTTTGGTTCCAACCTTTGATTATGATACAATTATGTAAATCAAATTAAATAGGATCATATTTTGGAGAAGAAATTAAAGTTTTGTTTTCTGAATACAAAACCTTACCCAGAGTAGTTCTTTATGGCTCCCACAATCAGAATGTTCCATTTATCTGAGAAAATGTTGACAGCCTGTGAACATTTGGTTTTTGGGCTTTTCCCGCCATCCGTTATCACCCACCATGTTGATATTGGCTGTTTTTTGGTTGCCTTAATATGTGATGGTATCATGAGCGCATCCATTGATGGAGGTACATTAACAGACTTGTCACGTAATAAGATATACTGGAAACATAAAAATTAAATAAAATATACACACAAGATCATCCTTTCAATTAATCTATTTACAATATAAATATCTTTAAACGATATAGTGTATCACCTGATATGGGTCGAAAAACACCATTTAATCAATTAGATATTTTTGTATAAACTGAATATAAAAATCAAACCATGTATAAATATTATTGTTGAATACAGAATATCTTACATTTATTACATTAATTGTTATTACATATATAATAACCATGACAATTAAAGCATGAAATCCTTTCCTGGGACTGAACATTTCAACCTGTAAATACAAGGAATTGGTAACAATAAATACATTATTTAAAGATATCCTTGGGGCCTTTTTAAATTGGTTTAGAATGAGCAAACAGTTGATTCTAAGATAGAATACACATATAATAACACCGAAAAGTTAACATATTTTGATCATCAGTAAAGTGCAAATGCATATTTGTGAATGCAGTGCCCCCATTTGGTAGAAAAGAAAACTAGTAAGGAAAAATAAATATATGTATTCATATTAAAACAAGAATTTAAGCACCGTTGCTAGAAGGATGTTTTATGTATTTGATATGTATGTCTGATGTTATTTGAGTTTCATATCTGTTTCTTTCTGAACAAAACATATTTATATTCATTATAACTAACACCCTTCGTCCTGTTGAAACCACCACCTGCTGTCCTCCACTTATATGACCAGACTAAGCAGCTGCACTTTGAAGAGTGGGGTATTTTATATCTGATACAATCTCTTTCTATATATATATATATATATATATATATATATATATATATATATATATATATATATATATATATATATATATATATATATATATCTTTGTAAAAATTGGAAACATTAGGTCCAAAAACAAGCCAATTAAATTTGGGGTCCCTCAAGGGTCAGTACTAGGACCTATACTTTTCACACTGTACATGTCACCCCTGACAGATATTCCCGGGCAGATATTCTAACAAAATATGACCTGAAGTATCATATTTATGCGGATGACACTCAGATTTACATACCTGTGGATCACACTTCAAAGCAGGAGTGTGAATTAGGCAAACTTAAACTGGAAAAATGTGTGGCGGAGGTTAGGGCATTTCTGATATCAAATAAAATGAAAATTAATGATGGTAAAACTGAGATGTTATCATGTTATGATGGCTATGGCACTTCCAAGCCTTCTGGCATCACCACTATTAAGGTTGGTGATTCACACATATCACCTTCCTCTACCATCACTGACCTGGGAATCGTTTTTGATGAAAAAATGGATATGAAGGCACAAATAAGGAAAATGTGCAAAAAAGGTTACTATCATATCAGAAATCTATCATCCATCAGAAGATGTCTGGACGAGAGAACAGCCTTAACCTTAACTCATGCCTTTGTTACTTCAACTCTGGACTACGGAAACGGCCTACTTGCTGGTCTTCCGAAATCAGAAATAAAAAAACTACAATACATACAAAATTCAGCAGCCAAAGTTGTGGCCGGGATAAGAAAATATGATCATATATCAGAGAAGTTGAAGGAATTACATTGGCTGACAATATGCGCCAGAATTGAGTTCAAAATCATTCTGATGGTTTGGAAGGCTCTAAATGGGAAGGCGCCATCTTACATAAAAGACCTCCTGCAAGTAAAAATGGGGGATAGAAACCTGTGTTCAAACAACGGTACATTTCTGTGCGTTCCCCATACGCGCCTGAGGACAGTAGGGGATAGGGCATTTTCATCAGTTGGTCCAAAACTATGGAATGACCTCCCTCAGGACCTCAGGATCTGTCTCTCAGCTGACCTCTTCAAGAGCTCGAGTATCTCTAGCAGTGAATTTGCCTTTTGTTTATTTTGGGTCCGGCGGCCATTTCACGGCTAGAGAAAGATCGTCAAATTTCATCTGCCCTAGCGAAGCCCACTGGGCTGCGCGTGGTAAACACGCACTGCAGGTGTCGTAGTTATGTACTCACTGCTTACATGGCCTGGCTATTTGCAAAGTATAATCTGTTTTCTGCAATATCCAGTTGTAAAACAATCATTTTATTCTGTTTTAAGTCAGTTATCACACTTTTAAATGGACAAGAATTTCAGCTTCTTCAGAATTGAAATGGCCGCCAATGTTAAGACTGGTTTAGACCACGTGACTACATTTCACCCTCCACTTTTTGTGTATTGTGGGGAGTGGTTTTTCACTGCTTTAGGGGTGTTTTATCTGGTGATGTTTTCAGGTCTTTTCATAATTTCAAACATTGAGAGGTTTCCACTCGATGCTTCATTTTTTTCCTGCTGGATGTTTCAAGCAATATAAAACTTTAAATGTTACACTGGCAATGCAGTCATCTTCAGAAATATGTAAGGTAACTTTGTAGTGCACTTTTAACAAGTGTCCCATCATGATTCAGAAGAAAACAGTGCATTTTTATGAAGAAGCCAGGAAATTTTAAAATCTGATTTTTTTACTGAAGTACTCCACGACCTAAAAACTGCCCCTATGTGCTCTCAAATGTGTAAAATGAAAATAAAAAATGACAAGAAAAAATCTCTTTGGAAGGGCGTGTTATTTAGGGAGTGGATGCCATGACTATTTCTAGAAACACCACGCACTGCCCATCATATTGAAGTCTTCAGTTTTTTACCCGATATCAAACTTGACAGCGTGAAATGGCATTTGGGCATTTAGAAGAGTCAAAGTGATGACGTCATGGAAACACAAAGGGAGAAACATCATATGATGTCAGAAGCACCACAAAGTTGTGGAGTTTCCAGATTGGTGCTGTCACTCCCGTGAATATACTGACCCACTTTCACGTCTATGCGCAAACTCGTAAACAATGGCGAAACGATGCTGAGATCAAGAAAAAACAAAGAAATATTTTCAAACAGGACTGACACCTTATGTTGATATAAACAGTACATAATTGTTTGATTGTTAGTTGCCGGAAGTCGAGTTCTACTGGAGTCGTGAGTAAAATTGGATGGGCAGTGCGTGATGTTTCTGGAAACAGTGGATTTCAAGTCTATTTTGACGATGTCTTTGGGTATAAATTAGAAATTATGTACAGATAATATAATATTGGTTAGTATATATAATATTGGTTAGTTTGATCTCTGGACGACAATCAAATTCATTTGCTATCAAATTATGAATCTATCAGCCTTTTGTAGTATCGCAGAAGATGAACCCAAAACAAACCAAACCATTTGATAATCATCAGTTGTCCTGAGCGAGTTTGATTTCCTTTTATTTAACAACTGCCCTCAGTTGGGAAGGGGTCAGCCATCTCTCATTTATTCTGCCATCTCTCATTTATTCTGCCATCTCTCTTTTATGCTGCTATCTCTCTTTTATTCTGCCATCTCACTTTTATTCTGCCATCTCTCTTTTATTCTGCCATCTCTCATTTATTCTGCCATCTCTCTTTTATGCTGCTATCTCTCTTTTATGCTGCTATCTCTCTTTTATGCTGCTATCTCCATTTTATGCTGCTATCTCTCTTTTATGCTGCTATCTCTCTTTTATGCTGCTATCTCTATTTTATGCTGCTATCTCTCTTTTATGCTGTTATCTCTCTTTTATGCTGATATCTCTATTTTATGCTGCTATCTCTCTTTTATGCTGCTATGTCTCTTTTATGCTGTTATCTCTCTTTTATGCTGCTATCTCTCTTTTATGCTACTATGTCTCTTTTATGCTGTTATCTCTCTTTTATGCTGCTATCTCTCTTTTATGCTGCTATCTCCATTTTATGCTGCTATCTCTCTTTTATGCTGCTATCTCTCTTTTATGCTGCTATCTCTATTTTATGCTGCTATCTCTCTTTTATGCTGTTATCTCTCTTTTATGCTGATATCTCTATTTTATGCTGCTATCTCTCTTTTATGCTGCTATGTCTCTTTTATGCTGTTATCTCTCTTTTATGCTGCTATCTCTCTTTTATGCTACTATGTCTCTTTTATGCTGTTATCTCTCTTTTATGCTGATATCTCTCTTTTGTATGCTGCTATCTCTCTTTTATGCTGCTATCTCTCTTGTATGCTGTTATCTCTCTTTTTTGCAGCTATCTCTCTTTTATGCTGCTATCTCTCTTTTATGCTGCTATCTCTCGTTTATGCTGCTATCTCTCTTTTATGCTGTTATCTCTCTTTTATGCTGCTATCTGTCAATTGTGCAGCTCTCTCTCATTTGTGCAGATGTCTTTCACTTACAAAGCTATTCCTAACTTGTGCAGGTATCTCTCACTTGTGCAGCTATTTCTCACTGTTGTAGCTTTCTCTCGCTATTTTAGCCATATCACTTATGAAATCATCACTTACTGATGACTAGAAATGTATTAAATGTAATCCACAAATGGATTAACCCATTGAAAAGCTGATTTCTTTATGCAAATTTTCATATATTTTATTTTTTTCTTCAATAAGAGATAGGTGCTAAAATTATTTCTTGAATATGTATATAAATTGTAGAATGTGTTCTATTTTTGGCTCCATTTATGTTGGGTGAAAGTGGCATCATGTGCCAATTACAATAGGAAGTTTTGTACTACCCATTTCTAGTGATGTCTCACAGCTATCTCTCACGTATGCGGTCATCTCCCACTGTTGTAGTCAATTCTCACTTTTGCAACTATCTCTCACTGTTGTAACTATTTCTCACTTGTACAGCTATTTCTCACTTGTGCAGCTTTCTCTTACTGTTATAAATGTTATTCAACTTGTACAGTTGTTCACACTAATCTAGCTGTTTGATAGTGTCCCAGTTATGCCTTCACCCATATAAACCCATTTGAACAATACTTAGCAATACCAAGATAATTAGGTCAAATTATCGATGAATGAAAAGTTGAGCCCTAATACAGAATTGTTTGATTATTGTTGGCAACACTATGACAACAAATATATAAGATTTACAAAATTCATAATGAGCATTTGACATAACCCATCACATAAACTTGCAAAATATAACACCATATAGCACCAACAAATTTCACCTGAGGGCAAAGTGGAGAACCAGAAGTGAGATTGCACCCTTTTTCCAGTGGGGAATTGTAATAATTCAATGACACTTTCAAGAATCAGGCATAGCATCAAACACATGCAGCCACCATGACAAATATGCATTGGTTTATAAGAATAAGCAATTCACTATCACATTTGAAGAATCCTTACTTACCAGTGCCATCTACTGTGAGCAAAGTAAGACATTGAACAACTTCTTCACTTACCTGGTGGTGCTATCAAAACTTGTTGTTTGATGGTAAAGGGAAAAAACTGATTTAACACTAGAAACAATGGGCTACACATCTAGGTCACGTGTGATAGTCATGCATCCCAAAACATAGTTATTGATATTATCTACTTGATATTTGGATTTGAAATAGAATAGGAGCATACTATTAGATGAATTATTGATCAATGATGAATTCATTGCTTGGCTACTAGACATTGTGGAAGAATATCTCCAACACAACCGATTAACGTTTAAATATTTCATTATTAATCGTTTTTTTGTGGTTTAAACCAACATAAAAATGGTAGTGGCCCACAAACAATAAATGGGAATATTTGGTTTAAAGATGAGGGACAGTTTCGTGATGTTTATTATTGAAGAATACTACAATAACATATTTCTGATCTGACACCATGGCTATCTGGAATTGAATTTAGCAATTTGTGATTTTTTTTCACCAGAACATACCTGCATTTCTCTGATTATGATTATAAACCGCTGTATTGAAAATGATGTTATCATTTTGCAAGAATATTGAAATTGATAATAATTAATATAAAAATCTAAGAACATGGGGAATAGCTGTACTGAGGGAGCACACTGAGGTAGCGAAGCATGGGGTATGACTGTATGGAGGTGGTGGACCAAGGGGTATGACTACACTGAGGTGGTGGACCATGGGGTATGACTTCACTGAGGTGGTGGACCATGGAGTATGACTACACTGAGGTGGTAGACCATTGGGTATGACTACACTGAGGTGGTATACCATGGGGTATGACTACACTGAGGTGGTAGACCATTGGGTATGACTACACTGAGGTGGTAGATCATGGGGTATGACTACACTGTAGTGGTAGACCATGGGATATGACTGCACTGAGGTGGTAGACCATGGAGTATGGCTACACTGAGGTGGTAGACCATGGGGTATGATAACACTGAGGTGGTGGACCATGGGGTATGACTGCACTGAGGTGGTAGACCATGGAGTATGACTACACTGAGGTGGTGGACCATGGGGTATGGCTACACTGAGGTGGTAGACCATTGGGTATGATAACACTGAGGTGGTGGACCATGGGATATGGCTACACTGAGGTGGTAGACCATTGGGTATGACTACACTGAGGTGGTAGACCATGGAGTATGGCTACACTGAGGTGGTGGACCATGGGGTATGGCTACACTGTGGTGGTAGACCATGGAGTATGGCTACACTGTGGTGGTAGACCATGAGGTATGGCTACACTGAGGTGGTAGACCATTGGGTATGGCTACACTGAGGTGGTAGACCATGGAATATGGCTACACTGAGGTGGTAGACCATGGAGTATGGCTACACTGAGGTGGTAGACCATTGGGTATGGCTACACTTATGTGGTAGACCATGGAGTATGACTACACTGAGGTGGTAGACCATTGGGTATGGCTACACTGAGGTGGTAGACCATGGGGTATGGCTACACTGTGGTGGTAGACCATGGAGTATGACTACACTGAGGTGGTAGACCATGGAGTACGGCTACACTGAGGTGGTAGACCATGAGGTATGGCTACACTGAGGTGGTAGACCATTGGGTATGGCTACACTGAGGTGGTAGACCATGGGGTATGGCTACACTGTGGTGGTAGACCATGGAGTATGACTACACTGAGGTGGTAGACCATGGAGTATGGCTACACTGTGGTGGTAGACCATTGAGTATGACTACACTGAGGTGGTAGACCATGGAGTAAGTCTACACTGAGGTGGTAGACCATGGAGTATGGCTACACTGAGGTGGTAGACCATTGGGTATGGCTACACTTATGTGGTAGACCATGGAGTATGACTACACTGAGGTGGTAGACCATTGGGTATGGCTACACTGAGGTGGTAGACCATGGAGTATGACTACACTGAGGTGGTAGACCATTGGGTATGGCTACACTGAGGTGGTAGACCATGGGGTATGACTACACTGAGGTGGTAGACCATTGGGTATGGCTACACTGAGGTGGTAGACCATGGAGTATGGCTAAACTGTGGTGGTAGACCATGAGGTATGGCTACACTGAGGTGGTAGACCATTGGGTATGGCTACACTGAGGTGGTCGACCATGGGGTATGGCTACACTGTGGTGGTAGACCATGGAGTATGACTACACTGAGGTGGTAGACCATGGAGTATGGCTACACTGAGGTGGTAGACCATGAGGTATGGCTACACTGAGGTGGTAGACCATTGGGTATGGCTACACTGAGGTGGTAGACCATGGGGTATGGCTACACTGTGGTGGTAGACCATGGAGTATGACTACACTGAGGTGGTAGACCATGGAGTATGGCTACACTGTGGTGGTAGACCATGGAGTATGACTACACTGAGGTGGTAGACCATGGAGTATGGCTACACTGAGGTGGTAGACCTTTGGGTATGGCTACACTGAGGTGGTAGACCATTGGGTATGGCTACACTGAGGTGGTAGACCATGGAGTATGACTACACTGAGGTGGTAGACCATTGGGTATGGCTACACTGATGTGGTAGACCATGGAGTATGACTACACTGAGGTGGTAGACCATTGGGTATGACTATACTGAGGTGGTAGACCATGGGGTATGGCTACACTGAGGTGGTAGACCATGGAGTATGACTACACTGAGGTGGTAGACCATTGGGTATGGCTACACTGAGGTGGTAGACCATGGGGTATGACTACACTGAGGTGGTAGACCATTGGGTATGGCTACACTGAGGTGGTAGACCATGGAGTATGGCTACACTGTGGTGGTAGACCATGAGGTATGGCTACACTGAGGTGGTAGACCATTGGGTATGGCTACATTGAGGTGGTAGACCATGGGGTATGGCTACACTGTGGTGGTAGACCATGGAGTATGACTACACTGAGGTGGTAGACCATGGAGTATGGCTACACTGAGGTGGTAGACCATGAGGTATGGCTACACTGAGGTGGTAGACCATTGGGTATGACTACACTGAGGTGGTAGACCATGGAGTATGGCTACACTGTGGTGGTAGACCATGGGGTATGGCTACACTGTGGTGGTAGACCATGGGGTATGGCTACACTGAGGTGGTGGACCGTGGGGTATGACTGCACTGTCCGACACATTATTTCTTAAATAGCAAAAATAAATGTTCAGTATTAAACAACTCTAACATGCAATCAATTTGCCTAAAATAATCCTTGAAAAACGGATATGGCCATTGTTTCTAAAAACACAATTTTACAATTTTTTCACAATCTCTGATTTGGTCAGCTGTTGAGGCAGTGCCACTTGTTACTTACTATACTATGGCCATTTACCAGATTGTGACCCAAATATGGAACCCAATTATAAACCAATACAACAGACAACAAGACAACAGAATAAAAAGGGGTGATAACATGAGAATATTAATTTCATACAATCATTTGATGGATAACATTTATAGTTATTGATAAAACTGGCAAAATATTTTGAATCAATGAACACATTTCAGATAAGATACACACAACTCACATGCCATGATGCTGATAAAAGAAACCCCTTGGAAATACATACCAAAACTGAATTTACATTATGTAATTAAATGTGGTAGAATTAGACATATACTAAACTATTTACTAATAAAGTTGTATCCATAGAAATTAAGGTAAATAATTAAGTAATAGTCATGCATCTAACGAACATAAATTCAGTTTTACTGATAATAAATTGCTCTCAGACATTTGATAATAAGTCTATAAATTGGAGAGATAGGCTTTGGAACGTTTTCATTATATAATCAATTTTAATTTCTACAACTTCAGTAACTATTGATTATGGTTACCACATGTTTTACACTCAACACCTATTTTCTAATGTACTGAAGCAGACATTAACCAATCTGTTGTGCCAGGTAAACATATTTTTTTCCTTCTTGATTACTTAATTTATAAAGATTTCTTACTCACAGCACGTGCCAGGAATTTTTCTGACATGCAACGTATGGAGAAAACTAAAATACTGGCCATGCCATGCTTCCAGGATTGGCCATAAAATATTCATATCTTCAACACTAAATAATAATAATAATATAATATAATAATAATAATAAAAGCTTGTATAGCGCTGATACCAGACAGGTCTGTTCATAGTGCCGTGTTCAGGACGTGCATCCTGAAAAGATGAGTTTTCAGTCTTTTCTTAAAAGAGGAGACTGAGGTACTCATCTTGATATCTGTAGGGAGGGAATTCCAGAGTCTGGGGCCTACTGATGAGAATGCCCTGTCACCCACCGTTCTTAGTCGGGTCCTAGGTATAGATCCCGTTCACCTTGTTTGACATGGAGTAGGTCGCGCAGGTAGGAATGTGCCTTACCATTCAGAGCCTTCCATGTCATAAGCAGAATTTTAAAGTCAATTCTCGCATGGACTGGAAGCCAGTGCAGTTCACGGAGCTTATCAGAGATGTGATCAAACTTTCTCATTTTTCCAATCACACGTGCTGCAGAGTTTTGCAGGTATTGCAACCTCCTGATGTCTGTTTTCGGGAGTCCTGCAAGGAGGCCATTACCGTAGTCCAGGGTTGATGTGATAAAAGCATGAGTAAGGATTTCAGCAGTCTTCTCATCTAGACAATGTTTGATTGCCGACAGGTTTCTAATGTGATAAAAGCCTTTCTTGCACATTTTCTTGATCTGAGCCTTCATATTCATGTTTGTATCAAAGGTTATGCCAAGATCAATGACAGTCTCACTGGGAGCTATGTGAGTACTCCCAACTTTAATTGCAGGGTTACTGCAACAGGCGGCAGTATTATATCTGTCAGTGCATATAAGCATTTCAGTCTTCCCATCGTTTATCTTCATTTTGTTTGATATGAGGAAGGCTCTGACCTCACTGACACATTTCTCCAGATTGTGAACATTGATGCCAGATTGTTGAGGAGAAGTGAGGTCAACTGGGATGTAGATCTGAGTGTCATCAGCATAAATATGATAACTCATACCATATCGAGATAGGATATCAGATAGTGGTGTCATGTAAATAGTGAATAGTATGGGACCAAGAACCGATCCCTGTGGGACTCCAAATTTTATCGGCCTGTGACCAGACCTGTGAGTCTCCACTTTCACACATTGTTTCCTGTCTCCTAGATATGATCGAATCCATGTAAGGGCATGACCTCTAACATTGCATCTGGTCTCTAATCTTTTAAATAGTATTTGGTGATCGATGGTATCAAAGGCAGCAGAGAGGTCAAGTAACAGCAGGATGACAGACTTCCTATCGTCTAGGTGATGCAGGATATCATTCTGTACTTTTAGAAGAGCGGTTTCAGTACTGTGATGTTCCTTGTAGGCAGATTGATATTTGTCTGTAAGGCCATTTTTTACAAGATGAGTCACTAGTTGGTCTGCCATAGCCCTCTCTGTAAGTTTAGAGATATACGTCAGGTTCGAGACAGGTCTATAGTTTTTCTCGACCAATTCCAAGCCTAGTTTTTTTAGCAGGGGTGTTATAATTGCTATTTTCATACTTTCATGTACTGCTGTCTCCACCAGTGATTTATTTATGATTGAAGTGATTATTGGTAAAAGGTCATCAATGAGGTCGGTTAAGAGCCATGTAGGGACAGGAAGCAATATGTCGAACTTGATGGTGTTACTTCTGAAACTATATCCCTGGAAACAGGTGTCCCCCAAGGTTCGATTCTAGGACCACTTCTTTTTATAATTTATATCAATGACATTGCCAACTCAAGTGAAATTTTGGAATTTATTATGTATGCAGATGATACTACTTTATCAAGTACATTGAAAATAATTTCAAATAATTCATTACAAAATAACTCTAGTCAAGCTATTAATGATGAACTAAACAAAGTAAGTGAATGGCTTAAATTAAACAAACTATCACTAAACATATCCAAAACCAAATTTATTATATTCCATACAGCCCAAAGAAAAATTGGAAAGTTAGAATTAAATATAGATGGAATTGATATTGAACAAGTTAATCAGTTTAATTTCTTGGGCATTACTATTAATGAAAATTTGACCTGGAAAGACCACATTGACAAGATATCAAACAAAATTTCTAGAAATATAGGTATCCTTAATAATTTAAACAATTTTCTACCAGAAAAGACCAAGTTACTAATTTATAATTCTCTAGTACTATGACATTTAAATCTTGGCATACTTCTGTGGGGTCACAAATGTGATCGTATACTTAAATTACAAAAGAAAGCTGTCAGAATTATCAAACTGAAGAAGCATAACGCACATACTGAACCAATATTTAAAGAATTGAAACTTCTGAGATTTGACCACATATTAAAGTTACAAGAACTTAAATTTTATTTCAAATTTTAAAAAAAGCTGTTTCCATCTTATTTATTGAATCTTCCAATACTTCACATAAATGAGATACATTTTCATGGTACAAGAGCTGGACACAATATGAGAAATCCTCTGGTAAAACATGAATATGCTAGAAAATAGATAAGATACACAATTCCTGAAACAGTTAATAATTCCCCTGGGTGCATTTTAGACAAAATAGACACTCATAGTTTAGAGGTTTTGAAGCCATCTGCAAAGATGAAGTCAGTAGGGATTTTTTAATAGAGGCATTCTTATTTATGGAGACATTCATATTTACACATTTTGATTTTTTCTTCCAATATTCATTTATTATTTCTGGGTGCAGGTTTTTTTCCGGCTCATAGGTACATTGATTTCTTGGATAACCCTCCCACCATATTTTATAATATCTTGTTTTTTCTTTCCTGTCCCAGAAATCATTCAGTATATTTTTGACTTGGAAGGTTGTCATCATGTAATATTTTTCAGAGTGAAAGCCTAGCCTTTATTTTCTTATATTCTAGGAGATAGCCTGGTATTTTTGTTCTAGGAGTTAGCCTAGTTATAGTCAGAACTCAGTTTTGTTACTTCCAGGAGATAGCCTGGTATTTTTCTAGGAGATAGCCTAGTTATAGTCCTTTTTGTAACTTCTAAGAGATAGCCTAGTATTGTTTCTAGGAGTTAGCCTAGTTATATTCTTTTTTTCTAGGAGATAGCCTAGTATTTATTTGTTCTAGGAGTTTGCCTAGTTATCTTCAGAGCTAGGAGATAGCCTAGCTGTGGTCAAGAACAAGAGATTGGCTCAGCCTGCCCAGGGGATTTGCCTGGTTTACTATGTAAATAGCCTAGTTTGTATATACGAAGTTTGTATATATGTATATATAATATATATATAGCGTATATATAAATATGTTTCTGTATAAGTAGGCAGCCACAGTAAGACAGGTACAATGGGCTACTTATATAAATTACCGGTCGAGTACCGTTTTTTTCCGCGTGTTTGGTGGTCGTAAATTAATTTCTTTGATATTAATTTTAATAGTTGAAGAATAATTATCTGTTTCTTACCGTGTAGTTTTACGTCAGAGGGACAACACTAGGCGTGATGATTACCTTCATACCTTCCAACCTTCCAAATCTCAGTGCAGATATGAACATAAGAGTGAGAGAAAGGAGAAAAGATTCCTTACTAACAAGGCCACGGGCCGTGGCACAGTTGGTTAGAGCGCCAGCTTAT